>MQTX01000042.1:1691767-1705578 GCA_009735665.1 Angiostrongylus cantonensis | reverse complement strand
TATATATAGGAGCGCGTGTGGCGCAGTAGTCGGAGGCGCCCTGCAACATACGCGTGGATTCGATCCTCGTGCCCATGGCCCACCAGGCCTTCCATTCCTCCAGGATAGGTAAATTGGTGCCAAACTTGTCAGGGAGGATAGCAGCACGGGCTCGATACATCGGTAGGTCACTGCTAGTCATCGTAAAGGCCAGATATGCATTCAGCCACCTCAAAACGATGTTCAATGAAGTCGAACGCATGGCGCATCCCTCAGGGATTGATCAAAGCCGAGAGCCTCATCTTTTTCATGCCCTTTGAGCATACGGAACGATTCATTCCGTTGAGGGTGAAAGTGGCTTCAAAACCAATCAGGTTTTTACGGAAGTTGCCTTCTTGAGCTTTATTCGAAGTCCAAGTATTCCATAGGCGCTGCCAAAATCATCCAATATACGTTCCGCTTAGATAACGTTTGCTGTTATACATACGATACCACCAGCAAAGTGAAAATGATGCATTTGCCAGCCATCAACTTTCACTTCTATGCCATCATATTTCAGTGTTCGCAGCATCTCGAAGGTGGATATGAGTATCGAACCCCTCAGTTTAATCCAATGTTGTTGTTGTATAATGGTGAAATTTTGGTTGTGAACTGACTATAGACATCTAATGAGTAGTGACGCCCTCTCTGTCCAGTGCTTCATGTGCTTCATTAACCGCTTCTCTATCAGTTGAATCGAAACGAAACCTTTTTTAAGTGGGAAAGATGAGACCAAGTGGTCTTTTCTACCCATGCTTAAGTGACATGCTTTGTCGCATAGGTGTGTTCTACCATATTGGGTTCCTTTCAAGCTCCTACTTTCTCGCATGGTTCTTCTTCGTCTAGTATTCTGTTAATCCCGTTGGAGATGACCCGAGTCCAGAGGTCATAAATGACAAACAGCATACAAATTGGGCGGTAGTTGTCGATATTATGTGGTTCTCTCTTTTTTGCAATAACACGGTTAACTTTGGAATATTTGCACTGTGACAGGTGTGTGGAGACCAGTGAATGTGTTGATGGAGACTGGAAATATGTTCTTCAGATGTTTCGATCCAATCTCCTCACGAACGAATGTTGTACGGTGCCTCACTGATAAAAAGCGTGTCGAACTTCGAAAAGACGAATCATTGGGTCAATGTATCCATAATCTCTGATCTGATATTAGAGCAACAGTATGTGGTTGTGGAATAGATAAGAGTAGAAGCCGTGTATACCTTTTCCCATCGTATTTTAGAACCGGTCATTGTTCCACGCCGGAGGGTGCTCATTTTAGTTTCGTAACTGACGAATTTTCGGACAGTATGCCCAATATCTGCAGTTTCAGTGAGTACTATGTACCTTCTCTCCACATGACGTTTTGTCGTATCTCTGAGTTTTGCAAGTGTTCAGTTTACGGATTGCCTGCAACTTGGATATTGGCCTATATGAGCTCGAGTATTTTTCACTGGTTTTAAACACATATTTTGGTAACTCTCAAACTTTCGATCTTCTCCACGTTAACATGATGATGTTAAGTGAACCAGTTGTACTATCATCGATGTTGTCGATAACGGTATCTTCTCAAAAGCAGAGTAGTGAAGTGAACAAATCCCAATGTACGACAAAATTTCATCCTCTTGTCTTCTTTTTGAGAAAAGAAGAATCTCGTGCAAAGACTGTGATGGCGCAATGGTGAAAATTTTCGGGACAAAGGCGACATTGGTCAGGCAAATTCTCAATTTACTATGATGTGGCGTACTTCGTTGCGACGCACTCCATTGAAAGACTCCCAGTCCAAGAACCTAGTTCATCATTATAAACTCACTTTGCTCATTTCATACCAACTCTTACCGATATGATGCTCTTCAGATATTCTCTATATCTTATATAGGAGCGCGTGTGGCGCAGTAGTCGGAGGCGCCCTGCAACATACGCGTGGAATCGATCCTCGTGCCCATGGCCCACCAGGCCTTCCATTCCTCCAGGATCGGTAAATTGGTGCCAAACTTGTCAGGGAGGATAGCAGCACGGGCTCGATACATCGGTAGGTCACTGCTAGTCATCGTAAAGGCCAGATATGCATTCAGCCACCTCCAAACGATGTTCAATGAAGTCGAACGCATGGCGCATCCCTCAGGGATTGATCAAAGCCGAGAGCCTCATCTTTTTCATGCCCTTTGAGCATACGGAACGATTCATTCCGTTGAGGGTGAAAGTGGCTTCAAAACCAATCAGGTTTTTACGGAAGTTGCCTTCTTGAGCTTTATTCGAAGTCCAAGTATTCCATAGGCGCTGCCAAAATCATCCAATATACGTTCCGCTTAGATAACGTTTGCTGTTATACATACGATACCACCAGCAAAGTGAAAATGATGCATTTGCCAGCCATCAACTTTCACTTCTATGCCATCATATTTCAGTGTTCGCAGCATCTCGAAGGTGGATATGAGTATCGAACCCCTCAGTTTAATCCAATGTTGTTGTTGTATAATGGTGAAATTTTGGTTGTGAACTGACTATAGACATCTAATGAGTAGTGACGCCCTCTCTGTCCAGTGCTTCATGTGCTTCATTAACCGCTTCTCTATCAGTTGAATCGAAACGAAACCTTTTTTAAGTGGGAAAGATGAGACCAAGTGGTCTTTTCTACCCATGCTTAAGTGACATGCTTTGTCGCATAGGTGTGTTCTACCATATTGGGTTCCTTTCAAGCTCCTACTTTCTCGCATGGTTCTTCTTCGTCTAGTATTCTGTTAATCCCGTTGGAGATGACCCGAGTCCAGAGGTCATAAATGACAAACAGCATACAAATTGGGCGGTAGTTGTCGATATTATGTGGTTCTCTCTTTTTTGCAATAACACGGTTAACTTTGGAATATTTGCACTGTGACAGGTGTGTGGAGACCAGTGAATGTGTTGATGGAGACTGGAAATATGTTCTTCAGATGTTTCGATCCAATCTCCTCACGAACGAATGTTGTACGGTGCCTCACTGATAAAAAGCGTGTCGAACTTCGAAAAGACGAATCATTGGGTCAATGTATCCATAATCTCTGATCTGATATTAGAGCAACAGTATGTGGTTGTGGAATAGATAAGAGTAGAAGCCGTGTATACCTTTTCCCATCGTATTTTAGAACCGGTCATTGTTCCACGCCGGAGGGTGCTCATTTTAGTTTCGTAACTGACGAATTTTCGGACAGTATGCCCAATATCTGCAGTTTCAGTGAGTACTATGTACCTTCTCTCCACATGACGTTTTGTCGTATCTCTGAGTTTTGCAAGTGTTCAGTTTACGGATTGCCTGCAACTTGGACATATTGGCCTATGAGCTCGAGTATTTTTCACTGGTTTTAAACACATATTTTGGTAACTCTCAAACTTTCGATCTTCTCCACGTTAACATGATGATGTTAAGTGAACCAGTTGTACTATCATCGATGTTGTCGATAACGGTATCTTCTCAAAAGCAGAGTAGTGAAGTGAACAAATCCCAATGTACGACAAAATTTCATCCTCTTGTCTTCTTTTTGAGAAAAGAAGAATCTCGTGCAAAGACTGTGATGGCGCAATGGTGAAAATTTTCGGGACAAAGGCGACATTGGTCAGGCAAATTCTCAATTTACTATGATGTGGCGTACTTCGTTGCGACGCACTCCATTGAAAGACTCCCAGTCCAAGAACCTAGTTCATCATTATAAACTCACTTTGCTCATTTCATACCAACTCTTACCGATATGATGCTCTTCAGATATTCTCTATATCTAATCTTAGAGATCAAAATACCAATGATAACATCAAAAAAGATATGGTCTTCCTTGTAGAACTTCTCTAAGTAAATATAAACGCGTAGAGCTCGTCTTCGTCGTAGCTTGTTGTGGGTGTGTAAACGACAATGATTGTGAAAGCCGGTATTGATCAACATTTCTTTAATCGTAAACGTCCTTTTCAGGCCTTTTGTTATTCAAGGGATTCGATGTTATTAGTCAAAGTTTTGTTAACAAAACCACCAACGACAACGACTCCTCTAAGACGCTCAGAGGAGCAGTTTAGAAAGTGAAATGGGAACACTGAAATGTCCCTAACATTTTAATATCCTCTATTCACCGTATCTTAAGGGATCAAAGAATGAGGCCCAATTATCATTATTTATTTACGGTTTATGAGGTTAATACCCATGTTAATCTTTAATGCGTCTATTCGAGATTGATATACTCATGGAAAGATTAGCAGTTATTTCGAAAGTAGACGATTAACTTACTTGTTCGAGGGAATTCTTTGCCACTTCCTACTTGATTCTAGCCCTTTGGCCGTAAGGATACTAACCATCTATGCGCAATGCTCACAAGCTCGTTCATGCACGTACACACAAGGTTTATATCAATCCGGCGTAAGGCTAAAGTAAAATGATTGCCTCTTCTAAATCCAGAGACATGCTTACGAGTACCATTAATGGCATCAGTAGTTCAGTTAACATATCCCGGAATATTAAGAGACATGAGCGGCAATGGAATGCATCAAAATACATTATTGTCTCTTCAGCACAGACACTGAGCTGATCGACGACCTGGAGCGGAGTGCACGTCGGCAGAAGAGGGACGCGGATGTGGAGTACCGTGCTTGTTCGCATTTCCAGGTTGAGATGTTGCTCATACCGCTTTCCATCGCCATGATACCAATCATCCTTTGTGCACTGATCACCTGCACGTGCTGCTGTGGACCGAAAGAGTCCAGAGGTTTGTTGATGTTTGTCTATGGTTCGACATTACCTAACTGCACAGTAACTTCCTAATTCTAAGTTGGAAACGTATTTGCCGGTCAAATTCCTCCGGAAGAGCATTTGCTTTTAGAAAAAAATGGGCGGCACGTATACTCGTTAGTACGAAATATTCCAATCATCTATTTTTAAATCTATTTATAAATTCCGAAGACCCACCCTCTGTTAACCTCGGAATCAATAAATAATTCCGTTTTTGCGGTAAACACGGTTTTACGGTTTTTACAGTACAGACATTGTCATCGTACTATTTATTCTCAAAAACTTACGTTTCGATGGATTTAGTCTCCTTCATAGCCGCTTCTCGTGAGTCTTTGGCTAAATATAACGCACCGTTGAATGGGTAGCCGCGAACTGTGTGAACTGTTCACCACGTCAACTACCCAGTGGAGGATTCACGGACAGCTGCTCTGAGGAGAGTGAAATCCACCAAAACGTCAGCTTTTGCGAGTAAAGTCAAGAACCTCGTGTATTACTATCAAAAAAACAGTGGTTATCTATCCATTAAGTCACATCTTCCAGGCGTTATTTTATCTTGTAAAAACACAAAACAAAAAAGCGTTTTCACGAATTACTACTACTATTACTATTGTCATGGGTACTACTAATTATTGTTCACTATATTTATTTTTATTACTTGATAATTGATACAAGAACGTCATCCACTGTTGTGCGGGCCGCAGTATAATCTCCATTTCTTCGGATTTTTGCTGGTCTAGCCATTGTGGTTCTCTGGAGTCCCGATGTCAGCCAAGCTAAAGTCTGCCTCAGGTCGTCACCATCCTTGGTAGTTGCCGCGCTTGTGGATCAGAAGGAGATTTAACACCACAAGACTAGTTTGGTGCCAGGAAGGTGACGGATCCTGGTATTCGTTTACTCTTACCTGGGCTTCCTGGTGGAAACGCCAGACTCCTTAGCTTGGAAGACCCTGTCAGGAGGATGAATCTCCTTCTATACTTCCAGCCCGATACAGAGGAACCCCTCCCAGCCACTATGAGGCGGTAAACCGTTGGGATTATTATTATTATTATTATTATTATTATTATTATTAAATTATTTCAACATTATTAACAATAGCTTTAATGATGCTGAGATATTTGCAAAACTCCGGACCGCAGGTACTTGCGGTGGGGAACGAACGCACTATTGTCCTTTCCGGAGAGTAACGCGTTCACCACCACACCATGTAGGCGAAACGAAGGATCCGAAGAATAGCGTGTTCGTTCCCCATCGCAAGCACCTGCAACCCGGAGTTTTGCAAATATCTCAGCAACATTAAAGTTATATTTCGCAATATATAACCTGCCATTAAAAAGAGTAGGCAGTAAATAATAAGTTAAAATTGTTGACAATATATTAATTACTGCTATTATTAATAAGGGTGCTCGTACCGATGATGCAGTGATGAGAGGTGTGCTAAAATACACGCGTTGTTTTTGGTTAAATCCAGCGCCTGGTCGCAGCAGACCTTCCCATCCCTCCGAGATGGACACCAGAGTTATCTGGCATGATAGCAGCACTGACTTGATACATGGGTAGGCCACCGCAGTGACAGAAACTATACAACCAAGATTTGCCTTTGATCGTCTCAAAAGTTGCTTGATGAAGCGGAATGCATGCCGCATCCGAAACGACTGGTCAGCGCCGAAAGCTTTTTGCCCTTTAATTTCTAAGTTGGTTAGTTGTCAAGCAATTAGTTTAAAAAATGTTACTAAATTAGCATTATTTTTTCATTGATAAACTGTCAAAGGGCTAATAAAAGGTTGATCCGAGTCGATTGTGCACAGTTCCTTCTTCTTCCAATGTGGGCCTTCGTGATTCGCATCAGGACGGATCTAGTGGAGTATCGCCCGAATCAATTAACCTTACGAGTACTCTTTTAAAAAAGACGGTTGTTGATAGTGATTGCCTGTCGATAATCGTTTGTTTTCATTCGATTCGATACGATCACGAAGACCCATATCGGAAGAAAGAACGACTGTGACCAATCGACTCGGATCAATCCGGCTCTAAAGAAGGCGAGGATGCCAAAACGTTAGCCGAATAAGGTTCTTTGTTAAAATTGTGTAAAGTTATCAATGACAGAATATGTGTACATTTGTTCTACCGATGTCAAAGGAAAGTTGGCTTTTGAATTTTTATTAAGCATAGAAGGATAAAGCTCTCGGCGTTCATCAATCCCTGAGGGATTCGCCATGCATTCGACTTCATTAAGCATCGTTGGAGGTGATTGAATGCATATCTGGCCTTTACAATGACTCGCGGTGGCCTACTGATGTACCAATGCTGCTATCCTAGCAAACAAGTGCGGTACCAATGTGCCGTACTCTGAGGGATGGAAGGCTTAGTGAGCCGCAGGCGCAGGGATCGATGCTGTGTGTGTCGTAGAGCGCCTCCGCTCACTGCGCCACAGGCGCTCCAAATGAATTGTTATTACTAATTTTATTATTGAAAGGCGCGTGTGGCGCAGTGGTTGGAGGCGCCACTGCGGCGCGCACGTGAAATGCGCCCATGGCCAAGCCTTCCATTCTTCCGGGATCGTCAAATTGGTACCAGACTTGTTAGGAAGGATAGCAGCACTGGCTCGATACATCGGCAGACCACCGCGAGTCCTTGTAAAGGCCAGATATGCATTCAATCACCTCCAACGATACTCAATGAAGTCGAATGCATGGCGCACCCCTCAGGGATTGATCAACGCCAAAAGCTTTATCCTTTTTCTTAATTTTATTATTATCATTATTACTCTCCATTTTGTCCAATACGTATTTTTCACCGGAGATGCACCAATTTTTTTTCGCACTTTTGGTTCAATTGTGGGTCTTCATTAAAAGTTTTGGCTTCAGATAAATTTTCACTTGAACAATGAAAGAAATCTCAAATGGATAGCAAGCATAGAGATGACAGGATTTCGCAGCTTTAGCTCATTCACAGCTTTTAATGTTTAAATAGATATTTAATATACATACGACTATTGATGGAAAAATCACGGTCCAGATGACATAACAATACCAACATGAATTTACATAGATTATACCAATACATTTTATGCTTTTGGGTATACCAATAGAAGTTTTCCATTCTAGGAAAGCTGCCAGATGACTTCCTTTCTTCCTTCCCGATGTCAAAGAAGCGAAGCCAAATGAACTCGGAAGAGATGGAGTTGGAGTTTCGTGATGGCTACGTGCAACGTAAGGACTCAACACGAACGAAATTTTCCACGGTAGTGTCGTACATCGAGGATCGAAGAGAGAGTCTCTGGTCACTACGGACCGAGGGTGGAACGACAATGGGTGGCGCCGAGCCTGGGGTCTACATGGCACCTCCTCCCGAAGCGAATCCTCCCGTGCCTATCACCGAGCAGCTGCGCAAGACACCCTCCATGGAGTCAATCAAGAGAACACGATTCAGTGACACCATATCCGTAATCAGTACGGAGTCATTTTCCCGTCGATAGAAACTTAGGAACTAGATGAAGTACAGCAGTATTCCTAGTAGAACAGAACTTTAGGTTCATTCGAAAAATGTCCCCATCATCACAGAACACGACTTTGCTGCTGAGATATCAGAGCTGTAGTAGCTGAAAACAACCAGTTTGCTTTCTTACTCATAATGGAGATTCGTGAATACAACTACTGGTCATTCTCACCACGAAGTTGATCTCTCAAGTCCGCAACAATACTGCCATGAAATAGGTGTTGGTCGAGCTTGATTATTACACGAACTTCTTGGAGCCGGTTTTCTACGTGTAGCGACAAGGCGCACTTCGCCGTGCTGCTGTTCTTTGCCACTTATGACACAGCCGACCGTTTTATGGAGAACGTGCAGACTTTGAATTGTTGCTATCCCTCGTGCTTTAAGTGTCACATCATCCGACTCCTCTGCTTCTCCTCTGAGAGTGCTGTTTGTAAATATGTCACATCACCACTGATTCTAATTACGTGTTCTCTATATATAACAATGCGATGAAATGTTCCTCAATCCAGAATTCTTAGAACGTTCTTCAACTTCCGACATCACAATCACTAAAGGACAACAAAGAACAGACAAGTGCTACAAATTCCAATAGAAATGTGTTGTAATACATGGTTTTAGCTATAAGTCAAGAAAAGGTAATCACTAATATCTGGAAACTCCTAACAGCGAATAATCGACAACCGTACAACTTTTTCTTTATTTTACACAACTCCACACCACATGTCGGGCTGATGCCAACATTTCCTCCATCTGGTTCGCCCCATCTCACCCATGACCTATAAAAATTTTCGAATTCACTAGTTCGCCTGTTGCCTAAAGATTTTTTGTCTTCTTCATGAATTTCTTTGAGTGCTAGTCAAGTCGGTACTAATCTTCATCGCCACTCTTTACGGATCGGAGGGAGCCAGCTCATGCTAGACGAGCCCGGTATTAATTTCCCGATCTCGGGAGGATGAGATGCCTAGTTAGCTCGCGGCGTGTGGAGTCTGCGCCATGGTCGTAGTGTACAGAATAAGTATTACGTCGCTAGCGGTTCCCTTGTTACCGCATAATACAATAATTCAACCATTATAAACTACATACATATCTTCCGAGTGACTGATGATTGAAGTCACTGAATCCAAGGGTTCGACACATTTCTTTTACTGTCGACCACTGCCTTTTGCATAAAAATGTAAGTAGTAAAAGTCTATAATACCAAGATTTAAAAGGTCATAGAATACACGTCATGGATTCTTTCCACAAAGTATGTGAAATCAAGGACTTTGGTACTTAACTACCGGTTAAGATGCGATAAACATCACCGTCTTGGAGACGTAATAGTTTGACCGAATTGGGATACACCATGATGTTACATGAAAACGACAGAGATACAAGCCGTAACGTGTACACGAGAAAACAAAGGGATGCAAATAAGCTTAAGAGAGAATGAGAACACAGTGACAATATGATTCACTCAGGCGTCCCTCTACAATGGAATCTACATAATATGCCTTACGACAGTAAAGTCACGATACAAAACTATAAGTCACCGTTTATTTTTACGGCGCAATTTCCTCTCTGGCGTGCAAACAGACACCCCGACTTGGCTGGATTCGATCTCCTGGAAAGATAAATCCCAGCACATTCTACCACGTGCAGTTCATTCTACGAAAAAGCAAGCTGTAGAAGAACCTCTTTAGAGAGTTGCGCATTGTCAAGTTGACACTGTAACTTTGATTGTGCTTCAAAATGTAGCATCAAATCAGAAATCTGTTCTTGCAGTTCACTGATTTTCTGAAAGGATGTGTAAGGACATCAGCATTGACATCAATGAAAAAGGTCAAACTTCGAAATAGGAGGTACTTGCAAGCGGAATCTTCAACAACTATCTCAGTTATCTATCATACAAACAATATTTCAGATCCAAATTTAATGTAACGTTTAAATGTCTAATTAAACTAAACTATATGTAAATTTTCAACAAGTTTTGTACTCGGTGTTGCTGTTATAACAACTTTTAACAAACAGTAATTGCTGATAGTAAACCAGACGGTATAAACAATGCTTTGAAAATGATACAACGAGAACCATTACTGCCAGGATCAAAGAACGAGGAAGGTAAGGGGGAGGGCTTAACTATTCCTGAATGGTATAACCACAATGATGCTGAGATATTTGCAAAACTCTGGACTGCAGGTGTCTACGAAGGGGTACGAACGTGCTATTACCCTTTCCGGGGCTAACGCGGTCCTTGACCTGCATGGTGCGGTGGTGAACGTGCTAGCCCCCCAGAAAGGGTAATAGCGCGTTAGTTCCACATCGAAGATATCTGCGGTCCGGAGTTTTGCAAATAGCTCAGCATCATTGTGTTGTATCACATATAATACCCTGTCGTAAAAAATTGTAAAAAAAAAATATACTTACCGCTAAAGAGAGCTGCTCACAAGACGAACATTTATTCTCTAACTCCAAAACTTTGTCCTTCCACAACTGCTGGTCCTTACGTAACATTTCATTCATTTCTCGTTCATCTTTCAACTCTGAGGTCACCTGAATGATTTCGCAATAATGTTTTGCTAAATCAAATGCTAGCCCCATACAACTCAGCTATAAGTTATTTACTGATAACAAAATTTCTGACATAATAAAGACCATAGCAATAATCGCAAGTCCTTTGTATGAAAAAATCAACTGAAAGTATCATTATTATAGAAAAACCAACGTCCATTCATTATTTCTCTCGAAAAGCTTTCATACAATTGAAGACAAGACCTTAGCGAGTTTGCTGAGTACTTGCGAATGCTTCTTTTCATTTGCTTCCTTACTAGCAACGGTAGCTTGCACTTGGTTTCGCAGTTCGTTACATTCACTCGAGGACTGCGATAACTTCTCCTCCAGGTCATCAATCTTGAAGGTGAGGGTAACACTTTTCGTAAAAACAATCGAAAAAGTGTGATGTAAACCTGAGCCTGCGCCATCTTCTCCATATTATTCATAGCTCGTTGCATATCTGCTAAACGAGCCTACAAAACAAACACCAGACTACCAAAACACTGAGAAGTTTTGGAGTAAAAGAAATATGGATATACCTCAAAATACATCCGCTGACTTTCAAGTTGGCTCGTAAGGAGACAAGTATATTCCAATTTTATTCCATCCAGTTTATCTTTTTTTTCATCAGACTCCGCCTTAAATTCAACAATTTATCTAATGTCTTTCGATTACAAGTAGGCTACCAATAGGTCGTCCAGAAAGTAATGGTTTCATTTCTTTAACATATGGACCCTAGGTTGTTAAGACAATCGCGATAACACTGTGTTCACAACCGAGGATGATTAAAAAAAAACTATTCGGCTAACACTTTTCACAACTAGATCTATCCGAGTCGATTATCCGAGTGAGGTTACTTCATTGGAGCGCTGCTCTACTGGATTCGACTCGATGCGATGACAAACATCCACGCTGCAAAAGGAAACAACTGCGGACAATCGATTCGGATCAGTGCGACTCCAAAGAACGTGAAGATGCCAAGACGTTTACCGAATAAAAGTTTTTTAAAATCAACCTCGTGTTAGCTTACCAATGAAGGAATACAGTTCTGTGTGTTAAAAATAGACCACCGAAAGGAATACGAAACCTGCACAGGTTAAGCCAACCATTTACGCAACGTCAATATGATACCCTATGGAGGCAGCTTATCGCGAGATTGTTAAAAGGGTATAAACTTTGTGTGGCTCATTAACATCGAGCAGTGCGAACTCTCCATTACAACTTCTTAAATCCTGGCGAAATCATTTTTCAGAATCTTTCGTTTCACGACTGCTTCCTCGAGCAACAATTTCCCGAGAAAATCCTCATTAGGAAAACAATCACCGGAAATCCTTCCAGGTTTAGAATGCTAAAGCTTTAAGTTATAAAATAGCGAATTGTTGGCAAACATGCCCAGATTTTCGCGATATTTAATTCAATTAATAATGCTCACTAAAAATTGAGATATGAGTATTTAAATTCTCGAGTTAAAAATTGCCACCACATTCTGGATAACCCAATAATTCGCAGCAAATACAAAATTGCACACCTCTGTACCAACTCTTTGATACTCTACCACCTTTCCCTCGATGTCGGACTGAATGAGGCGATGAACATAGTTATCTCCTGCATAATCCCACACTCTTTGCCCTCCAACTTGTAGGCAGAAGGTATGTGAGGTGAGTTCGAAATGTCTAAGTAACAAAAATTCAAAAAGGTGCCTTGATTGTGGAACAAGACCTAACAGCAATCGCTTCGAACCGGAACGCATGTCCTTCGGCGTAACGCCCGCAACCGATATTTCCACATATGAGACATATCCAGAGGTCAGAGCTCTGTCCACAAACAGAACAACGCTGCTCAGCCACAACTTCTGGTGTTTGAATGTAGCGACATACTGGACATCTAAGAATTTAAAATCAAATAAGAGGAGGTATGTTCTATATATTTATAGGCTAACTCTTTCGCAAAAAGAAAGCTAACGTATGATGACAAAGGATTTTAGCAACAGTTCCTCACGTTGTGTCAGTCCATTGCTCAAGACAAGCGGCATGAAACGCATGATTACACAGGATAGAAACCACACTGTCGTCCATTCGTTCCAGACAAACAGCACAAGTGGGAATTTCTGTGAAGGAAGATGAAGGGCCTTCACCCTTGCTTGAATGACCTGTCCCTGTACATAAAGCCGCCATCTCTTCCTCGGAGGTCTGAAGTACAAAGTCGTTTCCAGTAAAATTGTGTAGTACCTTCACAACTTACACATTCTATCCTGTCAACGAACAATAGTCTACATCGATTCTGTTCCAAACTATTGAATTGGTTCCCATTAAACTCATCATAGAACACAACAGCATCATTCTGAAAAAGTCCGTTCCTAGGTTCGGTAAGATCTCTTGCCATAAATATAGCTCTCACTGTCATAAAACACACATTTTTCAGTTCTATGTTTCGTTAAAACCCTACGCTCGCTGACCAATAGCATAAGATATTTCGCTACATTTTGTTTTGGCAAATACCAAAAAGAAGAATGCCAAGTTTGCAGGAAAAGTTCGCCTATGGAACAGACGCTACAGTTTCCTTCTTTAAAGAAATCCTTTCGTCGCAAGACCACATGAATAAGCGAATGCTCATCCGTGAAACCATGACAACAACAATCAAACACTTTTAAGACGAACGTGTGTCTTGAACTTCAGAATAATCATATATTCATTTGGTGTTGAATCCCTGATAATCTTCACTCGTTCTATTGTTTCAATTTCCGACCCTGAAAAAAAGACATACACATAAACACACAGGGTACAATATGGCAAAGTTCTCCTCAGGAGATAAAAGGGCAAACTTGCCTATAAACAATAAGATTTCTCTAAGCGTAATCTGGGAAGGAACGGCAATCATACACAGCATTCTGCATTGAACTTCTCGTCCCATGCGCTCATCGCTTAAAATCTATTTACTTCAGAAAAAGCAAACTCTAACCCTTCATTGTTAAGGAATGACGACTTCACGGCTAACGGAGAACTCTTTAAAATTTTCTCACTAACAT
>MQTX01000042.1:1621075-1690522 GCA_009735665.1 Angiostrongylus cantonensis | reverse complement strand
TATATATATACGCAATAAAACATACCAACAACCATCCACGCTTCCAGCTAATTTTTGAGACTCATCGGTTTTAAATGTATAACCCACAATAAATATGAGAAAAAACATACTTATACTTAAAGAAATGTAGTATTCCTTCAGTCTTTTCCACAAATGGATTACCGTAGTAGTATGTGACATGATCAGGACCTGAAGATGAAATTTTCGGTGCCTATCTCCTGTTTATTTATATCAAGCGCTAAAACTAGCGGTGTTAAGACTGAGCTAAAATTGGCGACAGACTTTGGAGTTCTGGTCCAGGCATCGCAGATCGACTTGCTTGTGAAAGCGTCTTCGCAGAAGTTGAGCTACATTTGTCAGCTTCCAGAGACTCAACAACCACTTCCGAATACGTCCTTCTGCCTCGGAAGTTTGTGGGCGGTTGTGTTTCATGCTTAAAACCTCGACATTAAAACGACTCAGTAGCAAAAAATCAACTTGAGAGAACACCGAGACAGCAAACCGTCACGTATGAAGAAGTGTTCTTGTCAACAGTGATTGGTGCTAACGGTGCATCAACAGTGTCACCGCCAATTCTGTTGCTATTTGCAATGGGTGGACTACGTTTCTTTAAGCCAGACATGACGCGTCTGTTGTTCCTGTCGATATTTGAAGAGGGTCGCTCTGGAAAACGTTGTGATGGCCCAACATCAACATCCACTGCACCTCTATCATTGACCGCTATAAAACAAGGCCTACCGATATCAAGTTTAGAGGACTCGCAAAACGAAATTTGTGGAGCTCCGTTTCTCACTTCAAGTCGAAGAATTAGTGGATGATAGTAGCTCATATGCTAACTAGAACTCCAACATCTACAAAAACTACTAATAATAGCTTCTAATGAACAGTACAAAAGGATGACATGCTCCTCATTACATCTACGCAACTCCAATAGAGATCCTCTTTATACACAATACAAGTCACATCCTCTAATCGAAATGTACACTTTTCACATGAATTTCTTGGAAAAAATAGATTTCAATGTACAAAAGAAAGTACCCGTAATAGATAAGAACCATGATCCTAACACAAGTTTATAGCTCCAGGAACTACAAAATCGATGCTTTATTAGATGTGCATTGTAGGCGAACCTCGAAAGTGCACGCACACTGGAATACCAATACCAACTGTTGCTAATTCCTAATCAGAACAAAAAGAAGCTAGACTAACACAAATCTATAACGAAATAGCAATGGGGAAATCCAGTTACCAGAAACGTCTAATTCGTACAAAAAGCTAACGGCTCAATAACGAGAAAATCCGTAAGAGAATACCAACGCGTTGAGTAGTACCAAACTTGGAAAATACACATTCAGCTCGAGACCAAAGCTCGGCAACGATGGACAATTCCACTTCTAGAGTAAACTGACGGCATCTTTATTGCATCAGCAAGCGACGTGTTGCAAAACCCACTGACAGGATCATCGCCTTGTGCGTAATACACAGGCAGAAAATATGAAAATGCGTTCCAAATTTGTTCTCTGTTCAGACGGGAAAGAAAGGTAGCGCGAAGCTGAAATAAATAAATAAATAATAAAATAAATAAAAAACAATCGGATGCAAGGGTGCATTTGGACCATCACTGTTAGTTGGCAAAACGGAGCTAAAGGAAAACTTTCGGGAAATTCGAGGGAAATAAGTGAGAAGCCACTCCACATGAAAATATTTCTGCCTACATCACCTTTAAAGTTGAATGTGTTTGCTTAGCAATTTGAAGAAATTCTTATCACTTCCTTTTAGTTAGCGACGTATGCAATGATTTTATTTTTGCATCAGTTGCCGAAAGTAGTTTAGCCTTCAAATTTCAAACAAATTTCACAGCTCATTAAAAAAAACTTTCACTAACTAAAATAAAGACAATCTGAACTTCCATAACCGACTTTCCTCTAATCTCCGCTCTGATCAATAATTCAATGTTTTCTTAATGACCAAACACGAGGTTGCTATTACGGCAGTTAATCATTAAAAATAGCTGACGTTTCGGTTCGAAGTTCTTAGTATGAGCAACAATCTCCGTAGTATATTTGTTACAGAACTCAACAAAGAGAAAGGTGACAAAAAAAAAACAAAGAGACAAAGAATAATTCGCCCGAAAAGCAGTTTCATATATAATGTAGTGTACAACAAGAAAGAGTCGGGAGAGTACACGATATCGACTTGTTTGAATTTCATTGATTTAAAAAGAAGCTTTCGACTCAATTGATAGAGAAACGGTTATGGAAATTCTGGACAGCCATAGTGTCTCTACTCAGTAAATAATCTACATTCATGGGAGCAATTCACAACCAAATCATCGTTCCGTGATCGAATCGTTCAACCTTAGCGTAAAGTGGCTACACAAGACGGCAGTATTTCGCAAAAACCTTTACATTTACCACCACCTTTTCCTCCAGCGTTCTTTGGACAGAGAGATCCCAGTGAAAAAGTTGATATATTGGTACAAACAACTGATATTCCATGAGGAAACGCTCAAAATCACTATAGTACAAATTTAAGGTACGTAATTGCTTTCAGAGCTAATATACTCAAATACCACAAAAACAAGTATGGAAAAAGGTGGAAAACTTGTAAGCATACATCAACCATTAATGAGCTAATGGGAAGACACTCTTAATGTCAGTGTTAGCCCCCTATTCACGCTGGTTTTTTGCCATTAATCGGGAACTCTCTTGTAAAAAATGTGCGGCTCATTTTTTCACTAATTGAGAAGGACATACGTATAAAAAAGTGTTTCGCCATGCCAATGAGATGTAGGTCTTCGGTTTTTTCTGTTAGGGTTATGAAAATACTTGAATGAACAGACTGTAAGATAAAACAACTCCTTCCATATTTTCAAGCAGATTAAATATGTCAGAACACCAATCATTTTGACCTAAATGTTGTGTTAATAATTTCTTGTTCTCTTAGCAAAAACACACGAAAATATTAACGCAATAGCAAAACGTAACTATGACTTAAGCTCAGTTACTTCATAACGTTTTGATATAACCTCAGGCGAACTTATTCAAAACACATTTTCATTGTTGAAACAAACTTTAGCATCGTTTCGCAATACTATTTGCTTTCTAGTGACCATGTTTGCCAAGTAGAACTTTAGTAAAAACGATCCAACTATGAGGCCTCAAAACAACGACGAACCTGTTGTTCTGCACGGCTCATTATTTGCGAAGCAGAAGCATGAGTAGCCATGGTTTCAGCAGAGATGAGAAACAAGACGTCATCTAACAACCTTTCACCAATATCGTTCAACTGGAACCACTAGGAAGGATTTAGCCAAAAAAAAAATTGTCAATAATTTAGTAAACAGTTTGGTCTTCCTCAATGATTTGAACACATTCACGACGAGGACATTTCTGTGCGCCAGCAGCATGAGGTGATGCTAAATTTTCACCATGTGCTGTGTGGAAGAAAGATCTAGTACGGGCCTCATTAACACCATACTATATTATACTCTATGTGAAAGCCAAGAAATCACCAAAGGGCTAATGTATTTAGATATGTGCAACTAACATATCTTATTAACCTCCTAAGTTGTGGTGTTTTAGCCAGCGGAAACATCTCAGCACACTCCAACGTTCTTAAAGTTACACTGTGTGCCCCACATAAGTACTTCGATATGTTAGCATAGGGGGTTTCTCTCAATATTCAGAGAGGGACTTAACAAAACAAAGAAAACTGGCTTAAAAGCATTTGTAATTTCACTGCCTTATGCAGCGCGGAAAGGACCTCTGTGGCGCGTTGGTTAGAGGTGTTCCGCAATACACACACGGTGGTTGGTTCGATCCCGCACCCTAGTTCGCTAAGCCTTTCATCTCTCCAGGGTCGGAAAATTCAAACAAAACTTATCTAGGAGAATACCAGTACCTTATAGACCAGTAAGCTACCGCAAGTCATTATATTGGCCAAATACGTTTTCAATCACCTTTGATGATGCTTAGTCAAGACAAATACATGGCGCATCCGTCAGAGGTTAATCAATGTAGAAATCTATACCTCTTAATATTCTTTCATGGAGCTTGGAAAACAGTCCTTTCCTGGTTACGCATAGCATGACTGCTTTAATACAGAGTATGCGACTGCTAATACATACAAAAGAAGTCCGTACAACCAAAGAAGAAACCGTGAAGGAAAAGAAATGAAGTCAAAGTGCATCGCCGTAAATGTGTCAAAACCATTTTTAAAAAAATGAATCTTGACCAAAACTAAGTAAAATATCTTGTCTCGACATTAGAAGAAGAAATATTTAGTAAAACAAATAACATAACCATTCAATGCTAAAAATAGTCTGACCTTTTCAAATGAATTATCGACGACGGCTCGAGCGATGCGAGAAAGTAGGCCGCATGAAGAGAAGAGTGTTTGGAAATTTCCACCTAGTCGTAACAGGGATAAGGAAAGAACATTTGCAGCGATATGAGGAAGTATCCTCTGCAATGGTAATATCTCATGTGAAGAAACAGCAGTATACTTAACAGAGTATTTATACAAAACAAAAATTCCATGTGCATTGTTTACATTGCACACGACCGAGTCGACAATGGTAGAAACATCGTAATCCAAGTTCAAAAACGTGAGTTTCATCAAAATCGCAAAATATTCAGTGCTTCCTGATAGAATTTCCGATGAAGGGAATATGGCTTTGGTTTGTAACATGACTTACACATCTAGAGACATTTGAAGGACTGCAAACTTAAAGGCAACTGTCAAACAAAAGCCAAATGTAAAAAAGTTGTCGTTTACGTGAAAGCAGAACATTTTATTACAGGCACAAAATGCCACGCACATCTCACCTCTTGAGGATTTCTTCGAAGAAGATGATAGACTACATCACGAATGGGTTTACTTACACCAAGAGGTAAACTAGGCAAATCAACTTCTTTGTAGGTTGCACTACTCATTCGCGTATAGAAAGGATTTACCCTGAAATAAAATCAAACTACAACTCTACATTAAACTCGCAGTGAAAACAAAGTAAATAAATTACGCAGATAATATCCCAACAGATTACCAACATAAACAACTTGATTCAGACGTAATTCGATGGAAAAACAATGCTTTCGACGTAAACTATCACATTAAATGCTTCACATTAAACCACGTGCTGTGTAAATATTTATATGTTGAAAATATCTGTAGGCAGTAATGCGTGTATGAAACGTAGCGAAGCAAATCTCAAGGAAGAAAATATGTAAATTTAGTAACCTGGTAAATATTTCGTATCCCAGTGCTCCAGCTGCCCAAGTATCCGCCATGCGGAAATCAACGATGCTATAAACAAAAAGAAATACACGAAAGAAAAAACACAAACGGAAAGCGAAAAACCAATTCCCGGAACAAAACTTGAATTATATGTTGGAAGCGCAGGACTTGATCGTCGATGGACATTAGAAGGCGGAGAAAGCGCCACTCATTGTTATGACAAAAGTGAATTTGCCTGTAACCAATTAAATCGTGAGTGAAAGACCCCACCAATCAGAACTAGGTGATGCGGTAACGATTTCGGGTGCTCGCATTTTCAGGTTTCCTCCCAAATCGATCGTGTCATCGACGTATTTAACACACCAACTTCCCGTTGCCAAAGAACATCCGAAATCAGATATAACAAGATGTGGTATTTCGTCTAAATAAACTGTGAGACTAGTGAGTGGAAGGCCGGAAAAAGCTCAAAGAGATATAACACCAACCAGGAAGGTTGAATTCTAGTAAGATATTGTCGCTTTTCATGTCCCTTTGAGATACAATGTTCTCATATAGAAAAACGCATCCTTCCAGCAATTGGCCGAAGAGAACGCGTGCCACATGGTAGTTATGCTGACGTTTGAAGTCCTTGACATAATCCCGCAAAGTCATATGGTACCTATGAAGAAGAAATACTGAATAATTCACTGTCTCGTCGATGAGCATACATGAGGTTAGTATAACAACACTTATTCATTCACAGTGGCTAAAGTTTCAGCGATTTCACTTTTTGAGAACATGGAAAGGTCGAATTGACACGTAATCTATTCAGCTGAACGGCTTTCGTTACCTCAGTAGACAAAACTTAACGTGTAACCTTCCTTCGCATAATAAACAGCTTCCATTCAACACCAACCACTCTATTAACTTTTTATTTACTGCCTACTACTTTTTACGGTAAGGTATTACCCTTCCCAACGGTTTACCACCTCATTATGGCTGGAAGGAGTTCATGGGTGCCGGACTGCGATGTACAGCGGGGGAATTCGTCCCCCAGGCAAGATCCCCCTAGCTGAGGAGTCCGGCTTTTCCATCAGGAAACCTAGCTAAGAGTAAACCAATACCAGGATCCGCCATCGTCCTAGTATCAAAGTCGCATGGTGGCAAATCTCCCTCTGATCCACAAGGGCTGCGACTGCCTGCGCTGGTGACGACCTGGGGCAAACTTTGGTCAGGCTGTCCTCGGGAGTCCAGCGAACCATAAAGGCTTAGGCATCAAAACTCCGAAGAAACGAAAATTATGCTGGGGCTTGCACAACTAGTGAGGACGGGCCGTTCAAGTATCAAGTATCAAGTAAAGTACTACCTGTGATACAACTACAATGATGGTGGGATATTTGCAAAACTCCGGACCGCAGATGTTTGCGGTGGGGATCGAACACTCTATTACCCTTTCTGGGAGCTAACGCCTTCACCACCACACTATGCGAGTCCTTCATTTCGCCTTTCTCTTAGATAGATTTCTATCTGCTAATCATGAAGGGCTCACCTAGTCATCCATCCCTCCGGAGTAAGTAAATTGGTAACAAATGTGTCTTGGAGGATAGCAGCACTGCCTCGACCCATCGGTAGGCCACCGGGAGTCATTGTAAAGGCCAGATATGCATTCAATCACCTCCAAACGATGCTTAATGAAGTCTAATGCATGGCGCATCGCTAAGAGATTGATCAACGCCGAGAGCTTTATCCTTTTAACTTCTAACGCAACAATAAAGCTTCACGCCAGTCGCTGTCTCATTTCCAGGTCTCTCATGTGTGAGAAATACTTGCCGAATCATCTAAAGATTTATCAGTTTAGGAACTTCTTTAAGGTGACCTTGAGAGCTTTCTCTTTAACATAACTAAATAATGAATTCACACCGCCATACCATACGTTTTTTGATGAATAACAGTGCTATGGCACAATTAGAGCGGTAGTAAATATGTTGATTTGGTACCAGTAAGTGGTTACGACCACATGACTACCTTAGTGTAAACGAGGAAGCCCAAAAACAAACCTTTTCATGACAATAAACATAGTTCTCGGTTCGTCAATGACTACATCATAAAACGACGCAGTTGGGAGCGCGTCAGGATAGAGAAGTTCGGCATCATGCAAATATGGCATCCGATCAATGAATGCGGTGAGAACTCGCACAACGTTAGGATGAGACGATGGAAGTGGCCGGAAACTTAAATTAATTATCATAATCAAAATCGGAAACTTTCTAAGTCAAAAACCGTAATACCTCCCCATTTTTCCACGTAACAGTTGAACACTGTCTGGCAATGGAACAAGTTCGGCACCCATGGATCGCCACAAGTAGTTGTCTCCCAAACGTGGAGACATATCCAAGGCGAAATTGTACATTAGCTTTAGAGCAAGTGGATAGTGCTAAAGCAATGTTAGAGTAAAAGCTGAACAACCATTCATAATATACCTGGATGAATGGAGTGAGAAAAAAGCAAACATGCAATGCGGGACTTCGACTGGATAATGATACTGCACGTTCAGAGCACTCATAAACACCCGATGGAGGCTTTTCCACATCGCGAACTCTCAGTGCATATACAGCGGCATTACAACCATGCCCAATATTCCATCCTAAAAGTTTTTACACACACCTGATAGTAAACCAATTTCGGTTCCCAACTTTACTAAGTTTTCTCGTTCTTAAGGATCAGAAGGGAGGCTGATAACACATTATTTGTCCCATTTATTCAATATTCATCAGACTAACGCACTAGCAGAATTCGCTCTCTCTGCAAAACATAATAAAACGTCATTCAACTCCAACGACGCTCAGTGCTTCCATAGAAATACAGCAATGTCTTAGATTGCAATTTCGACCAAATATTAAGCCAAACAACAAAACATCTCAAGGATTCGTCATCTTCTTCGCGGTTGAAATGTAACCATCGATCACAGTTAACATGAGATACACAAGCGCGCATCTCAGATCGGCAAAGTGGTTGATCCTTAATGGCTGACAACCGATCAAGTGCGAAGCAAAAGCGATGTCGCATTTGATTTGAGATGCAGGTGGATCCTAGAGATAGCACCTCTATCTCTGCTACTTTATGCTTACCTAGCTAAGAGTAAACCAATACCAGGATCCGCCATCGTCCTAGTATCAAAGTCGCATGGTGGCAAATCTCCCTCTGATCCACAAGGGCTGCGACTGCCTGCGCTGGTGACGACCTGGGGCAAACTTTGGTCAGGCTGTCCTCGGGAGTCCAGCGAACCATAAAGGCTTAGGCATCAAAACTCCGAAGAAACGAAAATTATGCTGGGGCTTGCACAACTAGTGAGGACGGGCCGTTCAAGTATCAAGTATCAAGTAAAGTACTACCTGTGATACAACTACAATGATGGTGGGATATTTGCAAAACTCCGGACCGCAGATGTTTGCGGTGGGGATCGAACACTCTATTACCCTTTCTGGGAGCTAACGCCTTCACCACCACACTATGCGAGTCCTTCATTTCGCCTTTCTCTTAGATAGATTTCTATCTGCTAATCATGAAGGGCTCACCTAGTCATCCATCCCTCCGGAGTAAGTAAATTGGTAACAAATGTGTCTTGGAGGATAGCAGCACTGCCTCGACCCATCGGTAGGCCACCGGGAGTCATTGTAAAGGCCAGATATGCATTCAATCACCTCCAAACGATGCTTAATGAAGTCTAATGCATGGCGCATCGCTAAGAGATTGATCAACGCCGAGAGCTTTATCCTTTTAACTTCTAACGCAACAATAAAGCTTCACGCCAGTCGCTGTCTCATTTCCAGGTCTCTCATGTGTGAGAAATACTTGCCGAATCATCTAAAGATTTATCAGTTTAGGAACTTCTTTAAGGTGACCTTGAGAGCTTTCTCTTTAACATAACTAAATAATGAATTCACACCGCCATACCATACGTTTTTTGATGAATAACAGTGCTATGGCACAATTAGAGCGGTAGTAAATATGTTGATTTGGTACCAGTAAGTGGTTACGACCACATGACTACCTTAGTGTAAACGAGGAAGCCCAAAAACAAACCTTTTCATGACAATAAACATAGTTCTCGGTTCGTCAATGACTACATCATAAAACGACGCAGTTGGGAGCGCGTCAGGATAGAGAAGTTCGGCATCATGCAAATATGGCATCCGATCAATGAATGCGGTGAGAACTCGCACAACGTTAGGATGAGACGATGGAAGTGGCCGGAAACTTAAATTAATTATCATAATCAAAATCGGAAACTTTCTAAGTCAAAAACCGTAATACCTCCCCATTTTTCCACGTAACAGTTGAACACTGTCTGGCAATGGAACAAGTTCGGCACCCATGGATCGCCACAAGTAGTTGTCTCCCAAACGTGGAGACATATCCAAGGCGAAATTGTACATTAGCTTTAGAGCAAGTGGATAGTGCTAAAGCAATGTTAGAGTAAAAGCTGAACAACCATTCATAATATACCTGGATGGAGTGAGAAAAAAAAAAGCAAACATGCAATGCGGGACTTCGACTGGATAATGATACTGCACGTTCAGAGCACTCATAAACACCCGATGGAGGCTTTTCCACATCGCGAACTCTCAGTGCATATACAGCGGCATTACAACCATGCCCAATATTCCATCCTAAAAGTTTTTACACACACCTGATAGTAAACCAATTTCGGTTCCCAACTTTACTAAGTTTTCTCGTTCTTAAGGATCAGAAGGGAGGCTGATAACACATTATTTGTCCCATTTATTCAATATTCATCAGACTAACGCACTAGCAGAATTCGCTCTCTCTGCAAAACATAATAAAACGTCATTCAACTCCAACGACGCTCAGTGCTTCCATAGAAATACAGCAATGTCTTAGATTGCAATTTCGACCAAATATTAAGCCAAACAACAAAACATCTCAAGGATTCGTCATCTTCTTCGCGGTTGAAATGTAACCATCGATCACAGTTAACATGAGATACACAAGCGCGCATCTCAGATCGGCAAAGTGGTTGATCCTTAATGGCTGACAACCGATCAAGTGCGAAGCAAAAGCGATGTCGCATTTGATTTGAGATGCAGGTGGATCCTAGAGATAGCACCTCTATCTCTGCTACTTTATGCTTACTTTTGGGTTCTATTTGTGTATAGAAATACTAATGAATGCGTATGCACTTATTCCCCTCGCTTGACTTTAAACGCGAAAAGGCTAAAAGCACATCAAAAGCACAGATCAACTATATGAAGAGGACGTTCGCCGGAAATAATTCGCAGTCACTCCAAAAAATAGGTTCCCCTATCCGGTACAGGAAATCTCGATCAGCTAGTTATGAATGAGTTTATAGGCCTTTGTGGCCCAGTTAAGTAAGCTTTCCTTGTTATTTCCCTCCAAAGCAACAAAAATAAAAGAGCAAAACCTTTTCGACTTCGAAAAAGGAAACAATACAGCAGTGTTGAGTGCAACGAGTACAAAAGAGATAGTAAAATCAGAATAAGTCTCAGCTGCTAGAATATAGGTCTGTAGCAAATAAAAATCCTTAAGGACTTGGCAACGCAGAGTAGGAATATCACATTACGATCTCATTAGGCGGACGAAAAGGAGAAGATTCTACCCATTCGAACATGAGGAACTAGCCCGGAGAAAAGAATGCTGGCCACTTCAACATAGCGGTAGAATGACTGGTTTGAATTTAAACGCAATGAGAACGATGTTCAGAAAAAATGCATTGGTTTCCTGTTACTAATTGGTCTGAGGTGGTCTGCGATACAAGCGGCCGTCGATTCGATCTAATGACTTAAACAAATCAAGCCCTCCATTGCTAGAATTCTGCATCAGCAGTTCCAGCGATTCTACGTCATTGTATAGGGCACATATACACACATCGACTACACGATTCTAACAAGCCTAACGAACATATAAAGAACTTGGAAACCGCTACGGAGACCAAGTGAGAGAAATCCAATAGTACCATACAGCGCGTGGTCAAACGTGCAGAACAAAAACAATCTGCATTGAATAGCGGCTGAAGTTTTTTTTTCTAGAAAACCATAGTAAATTAATGACAGACTACCATCGAGTAGAAGTTCAGCAAGTTACAGTGTTTCACTCATGCTGTGAATAAGAAACTATGTATAATTTGAACTAATTCAACCTCGCTTCTGCGCCCAATTGAACATACCTAACATGAATTCTACTATGCATAAAATATTACGAAACGGATTAAAATCGATAAGTAGGCGGTAAACCGTTGGGAGGATAGAACGCAAAATAAACTTGAGAAGGTAAAGGTAGTGAAAGCTACTAATCACGTGTTAGCTCATCAAGAACTCAAAACTTAACACCTCACAGAAACAAGTTTAAAAAAACTACCAATGTCATAGGCATCAATTGTGTTTGGAAATGTCTCTCTTGACAAGTCAGCATTGTAACGAAGACTTGTTGAAAACACATCCTAAAAATCTAACTACCGTCATTCAACCGCGAATCTACTGCTTCATGGAAGCAAGTACACTAATCGTATAATTATATCATCCATTTGTGACAAGCTGAACTTACTCGAATCCTCTCTATGAGTCCTGAATTATTCCGTTTCCTGACTATAAGCCTATGTGTTCTATTGCTATGGATTCTATCATGATGAAGACGACGGTAGTGAATAGCTAAAGATGAAAGCGGGCGAAATACTCTTTGGTTTCGTAACGACAACTGAACCTGTAATTATAAATACAATTTCCCATCAGACTGCAATATTCTAAAACGCCTTACGGTTCTATAGAGTAGATTTCTGGAAAAAGGGGCGCCTGCTCTTCGAATAACAACATCCAACTTATATGAGGCTTCAAATATACGTGGTAGTGCGTAGAATGCAAATGGCTTTCGGCGGAGAATATTCCAGATCGCCTATAAAAATTCTGATTTTATTCTCAAATGGTTCTAAATGAACATAAAATCTCCAAGACGTTTACTCGTCTAACAGGTAAGAAATAAAAGTGTACCCAATAATACTTATTTTATGTAACCAAATTTTCTTCATGGACTTTATTTTTGTTTCGTGGGAACGAAAAGCTCACGAGACTCTTCACAGCAGTCATATTTCTACGGTCATTTTAAAAAAAAACTCCCTTTTTAAAGAGCTGCGACATGGGTTTTTCTTGAATTTTACACAGCCCATCTTCATATCTACTGTACAGATCACAGCACTTCTCGTAATCCACTCGTCTCCTCGCTCTCACCATTCACGAAGGTTTTTGAAGTACTAATCTGTGGACTCGGCTGATGCTTCAGAATTGTTAACATCGTTGAACGCTGGTGGAGTCGGTACTTCCACAATTCTTAAGATAGTTGTGCTAGAGCATTCTTGTTTGTATTTGAAGGAGTGAATTGGGTCCCGACAGGTCTTTCGGTTCTCTGTGATTCTGCACTGCTTCTAACTCCGTACCTCAACATGCATACAAGTTATTGTAGGTTAAAGCTCATAGAGGATAAAGCTCTCGGTGTTGATTAATCCCTGAGGGATTCGCCATGTATTCGGCTTCATTAACTGTCGTTGGAGGTGATTGAATGCATATCTTGCCTTTACTCGCGGTGGCCTGCCAATGTATCGAGCCAGTGCTGTTATCCTCCCAGAGGAATCTTGTAAAAATTTTCAGACCCCGGAGCGATGGAAGGCTTGATGGGCCATGGGCGCAGGAATCGATTCCACGTGCGTGTCACAGTGGCGCCTCCAACCACTGCGCCACACGCGCCCATTATTGTAGGTACACTACTAAAAATATGATCAGACCTAATTTTTACCCTATGAATTCCCTCTGGCCAATAACAGCTCGAGGAAACAACGTTTGACTGAAGAAAGACTGTGAAGTAAATTTCCAAGTTCGTACCTATCAGACTCGATCTCTTCCAAGTTTTCCCCAACATTGGCAGCTACTTCTGATTGTATGCCATGAAAAGAATCAGACGGATAGCAAAAAGTGATGCAACCAAAAGAAACGCAACGTTCCAAAACCAAGTCGACATCATAATTTGGTTTGAGATCAAAATAGTTGGGTACAAGTGATACGAATGCAATGCAGTACCTACACGGCAACATTGCCAGTGTCATTCCGAGCTGAATTTTCTTAGCTCACTCTTATCGAAGCATACAATCGCACCAAACGCATTATCAGTAATTCAGTTCACATGAACTCAACCGACAGTTGATGTGGCGGTAGGCAGTTTTTTTAGTAAAGTCACGCGGACAACATATTACTGCAGAACTCCAGTTGATGCAAGTAAATAGCCACTTTTTAAAAAAAACCTTATCCTTACTACTTATGCCTGCACCGGCATAATTTTTCACGCCAAAAAAACTTACATTGATTCAAAGTAGAGGAAAGTCCCTTAAATTGAGTTTTAACACATTCCGTATAATACATTTACCTCCGCCAGCTTGCAGGGTGGTCCCATTCTGGAAGTACCCTTATCACAAACCTTTATCCGACCAACAGAAATGAGCATGTGAGTAGGAACCGTCTAGGGAGCAAGTAATCCATTGTGATACGACTATTACGAGTTACTATTAGTTTGTTTGAAGTGATAAATACCAAAAATCCATCCGATAACTGTCATTCCAAGAAGATGCAGCCGAAACAAAACCATTGAGCAATATTACACGCCTCCGGTCAACTTAGCACAACACTGCATTATCATGACAAGATTTACTTTTACCGTGGATGCTACAAGCGCTATACTATAGCTGGAATCGCCTAGGAACGTTAAAAACTGTGACGACAAATAGCCCACTTGAATTGGTGTTTAAATACTTGAAACACCGACTTTCCTTTAACCTCGGTAAGAGAAATCAACATGCGCTTAAACTGCTGAGCTACACGAGGCTGATAAGTAATCTTCATCAGGCTAAGGTTTCATTTTCTCGTCTTCATCAGCGCCGATGATCCGGGTCGACAGTCCACAGCCTGTTCGTCTTTGCCTCCATTCGGGTCATCGGATCTGATGAAGATGAAGACGTCGAAACGACGGCTGAATAAAGATTACATACC
Source organism: Angiostrongylus cantonensis (assembly GCA_009735665.1). Lineage (NCBI taxonomy): Eukaryota > Metazoa > Nematoda > Chromadorea > Rhabditida > Metastrongylidae > Angiostrongylus > Angiostrongylus cantonensis. Next base: position 1,676,240 of record MQTX01000042.1, on the reverse strand, counting down.
AACTCCGTGTAAGCTCACCAATTTGAACACTTGATGACGTTTGCTTTAAGAAAGATAGAATGCAACCAGCTAGGTATCGACTTTTAATCAACATTACCAGCGAATTTGTACACAGTCGAAATTCCATTTGACAAAAATCAGACATATGAAGCACTTACTGCTCGAATCCCTCTTTTTGCTGCGATTCCGATCTTCTTCAGAAGCATCCTCGCATAAGAAATATCTGCTAGAACAGAACAGAAATGTCACTACATTTAACATATACGTTTTCAAAAAGCCCATAATTGAAGTTACTATAGCTGGTGCGGAATAACGGTAGGAAAAGATGAAATAAAGCAACAAGAAACCACCCTGCAACTTTTCTGAGCGCTAACCTCAACGAATTCCAAGGTCCAGTTGATAGGACACCGCACCGCAGACGCACGCCGCCCTCTGTGCAAGTTGGCGACGTAGCGCGACAGATGCGAACGACGTCAGTCCTGAACATTAGCAGTACTCACTCACCAAACCTCATCAATAAACTGAGATCTTGATTATCCGTACCGAAGTTGAGTGGAGATCGGAACTGAAGGCTTGCGTCGCTATAAGCCAGCTAATACTAATCCGACTGCTGCACGATGGATTGTCACCAAAGAGGCAAATAACTTCAGTTGGCAATCGACCAGGAATCACTTTGTATCCTGTGGAACTCCCGGATTAAGTCTGATCGCACCGGCAAGGTAACTATTCTGTGCAGTACAGTGCTAGGGACGCGACCACATGCGTGCTATTCTATTCGTCTCGATGTCGATGTAGCGCTAACGAAGACCGACAACGGAATAAGGAGCAAGTGATGTGGGCACTCGACGCAAATCATCATGGCCTTGATGAATGGGGAACCGCCGGAATAAAGATTTTTAAGGCCTTATGGAAGTTTCTCGATAAACCAAAATGGTTAGTGCTCAAATGCGATTGTTTGTATGAGCAAATCAATGGGATAAAGATATAAAGGATAAAAATCTTGGCGTTGCTCAATGAAGAATCGTTCGGAGATGATTGAATACATAGATATCTGGCTTTTACAGTGACTCGCAGTAGCCTACCGATGCATCAATTTGCTGCTCATATTTTCCCGGTCAATGCTGGTATCAATTCTCTTACTCTGGATGAGTAGATGGCTTGGTGGGTCCAAGGTACGCGACCGAACCATTGATCAACTGTGCATTGCAGGACACTTCTAACTACTGCGCCATACTCGCCCGTAATTAACGTGGCGCTGTCACATCCAGTGAAAGAGATCTCAGGCTTTCACATAGAACAGACCCTCATTGACTATTAACGGTCCGAATCACAACTTTATGGTGGTTGCAAAAACGAGGACTAATGTCGACCGACCTTGATGGATGAGCACTTTAGATGATAAAATCGAGCTATGGAGGGGACCACGGCATTCCATGTCGAGTTGGAACAATTCTAGAACGGTGACCATAGGTTCTACAGGGTGATCTGAGCGAAGAACGGCTTCACGAGTACTGAGAGTTCCGAGAACCTCACATCGCATCCATAAGTGAAGAGGAACGAAGAACTCAGTAGGAATGTCTTAGTGAACGCATCGAAGACAATTCATGTTCTCTCACATTTGTATAGGCTCTCTTATCGATGTTTAAAGTGTGAGCTTCCTTATGGAGACTATGAGATTAACAACATCACAGTTAGTCAACGATTTTTTTGCACTATTTTCGGTTCCGTCTCTGTCGAAAAGGTCACAATTAATTTAAAGGTCAACCTGCAAATCATTTGCACACAGAGGTCAAGGGGTGCACATCACCCGACCAGCCAGACGGAGCAGTATAAGAGCATCATGGATGGCTGAAGAAGCGATCCGTCTCCACGTTTACGCCTTTTCTCTTGTCTGTCGCTTCCCACAAAATCCCTTTCTAGAACTCATATCACCAAACCGAGTTCTACATGAAATGTGTGCAAACAACATCTATAAAACCTGGGACGCATCGCAGCTCAAGGAGACAAGACTCCTCCATCCGCAAATGCTACTACGTGGATATAAAATGCTTTGGAAAATCGCTTGCAACGACTCGGTCCGAATTACCGAAACCACATTTTCAGGAGTATCGTTCTGCGAGCATACTGATAGCGTCTTCTACTTAACAAGAGCTTTCAACTCTGACAGCTGGCCACTGAGAGCCGGATGAGCTACAACATTCAGTTCGTACTAGCTGCTATGTCTTCCTTTTTGTGCAAGTCAAACTTGATAAACCCTAGGGGCTTGAGGAGCTGCTGCTAGATTTCTCGTGGTAGGACTCATTAATAACAATAGAAACATCGGTTGCTTCACGTACTTTGTCAACAATTTAGAGATGGTGTTCAAAGTGCTTAACGAATAGGGAATGGCAAGAGCTGCAAATGAATCACAAGAAAGTCCAGATCATGTTAATTCTATTTTGCTATAAACATAAATTGAAGTGGATAGCATTTCGACTACGGAGACAAAATGCTACACGTTTCTTTTCACAGAGACAGAAAAGGACAAAAGTAGGAATTTTGCAAAAAAAAAAAGAAAGAAAAAAAGAAAAAGAACAGAGCGGCGTTGGAATGATTCTGATCTCTCAGTAAAGTAGTCAATGAACTTATTGTGAGCTATTGAGTGCTTAGAGCTTACTTAAACATTTATCCGAATAATCTGTCGAGCCACTCGTACATACATACACATATGCATATTCATACATATGCAAACATATACATACATACATACATACATACATACATACATACATACATACATACATACATACATACATACATACATACATACATACATACATACATACATACATACATACATACATACATACATACATACATACATACATACATACATACATACATACATACATACATACATACATACATACATACATACATACATACATACATACATACATACATACATACATACACACACACACACACACACACACACAATTCAGGATACACAGTTTACACCTTTGAAAAATGTCATCTTCCAGTTCAAGGTTAATGTATGTCGAAATATATGGTGACAATAATCAATGATATTCTACGCGGTTGAGCACACAGGAGGTTGGTGTTTTGGAATAAAATGCCCTGTAACAGTCGGAGCTTCGTCCGCTCTCCCGGAGTAGACCATATTAGCGGCAATCGTCCAATCCCCGTCCGGTATAATAGGGCACTGCCGGGTTCTTCAACCGAGCGGTGCTCTATCCAGTGGATTGCAGTCGATGTAACAACGAGCATCCACGTCGTGACAATAACCAGTTCTGCACCACCGACTCTGATCAGTCTAGCCGCCTTTGAAGAACACGGGGATGTCGAAGCGGTAGCCGAATAAAAGTTTTGTGCCAACCTTGTGTCAACTCAATCTTGTAGGGAGTTAGTGGTCATTTAATAAAACGACATGTGAGGAGAAGAAGAATAAAGTCGGCTTTTAGAAGATGTGAGCGACTTGCAGCACAACAACCTACGTAATAGAGGCTCGTTTTTCAGGTTTATTTCAACCAGCTGCATTCGCAACTGCCAACGAATTATGGGCGACGGAGTGGTGCTTGAAGTTGTTACGACTATCGTTCCATGCAATAACCATAGGAGATGACAGGAGAATAGAAAAGTGGCTTCGAGGAGAAAGCGGATGAAAAATGTGCGGCCGAAATGTCAAAGTAGATAGGATAATTATAAATTTTCACGTCTAAAAAATCGACGCCAAAGGAGGATGTGAAGATCTCAGTGAATCAACTTAGAGCCGGATAAATTCATTCTAGTACCTACTTGGCACACGACACTTGAATGACACGTCCTCACTGGTTGTGCGGGCCCCAGTATAATCACCATTTTTCGCAGATTTGTTGGTTAAGCCATTGCGGTTCCCTGACATCTCGATGTCACCCTGGCCAAAGTCTGCCCCGGGTCTTCACCACCACAGGCAGTCGCAACCCTTGTGGATCAGATGGAGATTTGCAACCATGCGACTTTGATACCAGGATGGTGGTGGATACTCTAGTATTTACAAGACTAAAAGCCAGTTCTAATCACATTTTTAGATATCAGTTGAAAATAACACGTAAACTACATAACTAGTAATTGTAGTAAATTCAACAATTTCCACCACGATGATATTGGCATACGAGCAAATCTGAAGGCTCCAACTGAACTTCGGACCTATGATCCCTTTTCAGGTGGCTCACGTGTTGTCCACCGCACCACTTAGGCCCTTGTTTTGCCATTCTATTAGACGATTTTTTATCCTAGTGGTACTATCAGCAATCAAATCACTCGTCAAAGGGAATAATCTGGAGAGCACAAATCTGCATTGAATCCGGTTAAGCTGAAGTTGCACTTGGAATTTTTATTTAGTACCTATTACTTTTTTCATTAGCAGGGTATTGTGTGAAGTCATGTGAATCTTCGGAAAGGGTAAACACCTTTTCGAACAGCTGAGGTTAACACTTTTGCTCATATCTCCACATCAATGTGGCTGTATTCCACATAACTCTTTGTAATGAAAAAAATTATTGGCAGCACATAAAAGTCAAACAATGCGATTTCAATAAATTTATTTCAGGGCTTCGTGGTAAGTCAGGACACTATGCGCTCCTCCCTCTTAGCCACGGCTTTGTTGCTCGATCTTTCGAATCCCCATGTATCTTTTCTGCTTCGTTTCCCGCTCTCCACTCATCGACTCCATCGTCCGTCCTTTCCTGTTTCTTCTCTTACTCCATATGACGTCTGTTTCTTTGCGAACCAATCGCAATTATTTGTGGCCTTCTCCAGACTGCCGACAATGCAAATTTCCAGGCCAGCGGGTCCAAGAGCTAACGCATAAAGGTCACATTCCCTTGTATTACGCCAGCATCCGTTTTATTGACCCAGGTGACCGCAGTCAGCCTCCTATTGAGACCAACGGTTTGCTCTCTGTTCTACCCATTATTCATTTTTTATATTTCTTATTATTCTTATCTATTTCTTCACTCGCCTAGTGAGCAAAGGATTCAAACGTTATGAAAACTGATAGCGAATTCACTCAACGGTAGTGCGCTCCTCCACACTCTCCATGTTCTCAAATGTTCAACTGGAAGGTTCTCCGTCTTTGGCACTTACTCGAAACATACGTCGCTGGCTCAAATTTCAGTTGAACGCACTGAAAAGAACGATGGTACGTTGAAAAAGAGATGTTGTTCCACTCTCATTATGAATTCTAGAAACATTGAATCGTTTCGAGTACATGCCGTACTACCTCATTTCCTTTCTTTGATCTTTGCTCGACTATGCTTTTTAAATATCTTTTGTGCTTCGCTCACATCTTCAAATGCTCCTTTTCGTTTTTATTTCCATTTAGAAATGCCGTTCAGTAGTACTCTCAAGGTCACTGATTCGACCCGTTCCGGGTGCCCAAAGTTTTCTGTCTCTACTGTATGGACAGATTGGTGCCAAATTTGTATGTGAAAGAAGCTCCCTCCAATTCACAATGGCTTTCGACTGCCTGTTCTGGTGGTCTGCGAGCGCTATAGTATAGCTGGTCCACGTTTCCAGAGAGAACTTATTTGAGCAGCAATCAAGGGCTTTCATGAAGAATGCCAAATCCTCAAGCGGCAGTCGAATCCAGACGAATGCAAATCATAATACCATCGCGCACGACGGGTGAAAAAAACTACTGGAATGAAAGAAGTACTGAGACCTGCACAATGTGTGATGTCAGGTCATGTGGGTTGAAAAAAAACTTGTTAGTCCTTCCTCACCAAGGGAATTTCTATTTTTCTTCTTTATCATTTGTCCATAAGAGGTCTCCTATCCTTCCAAAACTTACGGCCTTCACGTCTTTGTGTTCTGTCCCTCCCAAGTGAAAATAACCATTAGAGAGATAATGGCTTTTGCGGTCCACCCCACCCCCCACCCACGCCCCACGCATCTTTGCCTCCCTCGACAATGCGGACTGGTTTCCATACAGCAGACGTCTTTCCACTAGCATAGAATGTTCGCACCAGTTTTTTTATTCATTGAATTTCCCTCCCTGAAGCAATAGAACGAGTTTTTCTTTCTGTTCGTTTGATTTCTATTCATCCTTTCTTCTCTTCGCTATCCCTTCTTCTGAATATTTAATTTCTATGCTGTTTTTTCCCTCCACCCTTTTTTTATTTTACACTTACCCAGATCATGCTGGAGACGGTTCATTGACACCAGCGTTGTCGCTCAGACATATAATCTTATCTCATGGTTGTATTTGCTAGAACGTGATTCTTAATGTAGGAATGAAACACGGAAACTGGATTTCTTACTGATGTTAGCATCATTCGTCTACTCTATTTTTTCAGACGATTAGACATCACCTCTTCTGTTTGAGTACAACATGAAATTGTGACGATTTTTGTTTCTCTATTAATTCTTTTTGGCATTCATGATGCAGTGGCCAGTGTTGCGCTGCATTAGACATGTGGTCATTGGTACGATCTCGCTCACCCTGCTCAGCAAGCGTTACACTCCTCCGAGATTGACAAACTGGTACCAGATTTGTCTGGGAGGATAGCAACACTCTTAGCACATCAGTGGGGCACCTGCAATCATTGCTCAGATCATTGCCCAGAACAGATATGCATTCAGTAACCTCTGACAATGCTTAACGAACTCCAATGCATGGCCCATCCTTGTGAGACTGATTGGCGCCTAATGGTTTATCCTCTCCTTGAGTACCTTTTTTGGACCACATTGATATGTAGCGGAGTTCCGAGCTGAGCATCATTTCATCCTCTAGTTAGAAATTCATTGCACCACTTCTCAATCTATTAATAAGCTTAAGTGAGGTCATTACAAATCTTTTACTATCGTTTCGGGGCTATCGCTTTTATTAGAGTGGTAATAATTTGGGTCAAGTTTCCACAGCAGTTCTCCCAGCAGTATTCCAATCTAATGGACATCTGAAATCGGACATATCGCGATTATGAACGGCTGTGAAAATCTTCCAACTCGAACCATCGTGACTTTGTAGAAGGCGATAACGCCGAAGTGCTAGCCACAATAGCGGTTTGTAAGAAGCTCCTGTTAGTCTATCATTAACCACTAAGACACTGACTATCGAAGCTGAGGTCAAGGGGAATTCGATATTGAAATTTCGTTGGCCAGTTATGAAAATCTATTATGCTAAGCAAGTTTGGATGAAATCACTCATTGTTATAGTACCCAGGATCGACTTTCTATTAACCTCGGCACTGAATTATGAATTCGTCGTTTTCTCTTTCAGCAATCGCGAGGTTGTTAGACAGCATACGTTTACTTCCATACAATAACACACATACAACACAATCCGAGCTGTCGTTTCGGCAGAATCGCCTTCTTCAGAGCCTGGAAGGGTACACCAATACGCAATTCACCAGGTCAAACACTTCAACAGCACAAACAGAAATATGAAAATCTGAGCTATAATTACAAGATCTACGGCTTCTCGAAAAAACCCACCGCTTTTTCACCTGTCCTCCACCGTGGAAGAAAAGCCGCTCAGAGTCGCATATGGCTGACGACTACAACGATCGATGTGAAGGTAAGGGGCGAGATCACGCATGATCTCGGGACATTCCTCCCTGCTATTCATTGTAGGATTTTTGGCACTTATCCAAAAAGCCTCGAGGAGTTTGCGCGTTGATGTTTTAGTATCCCGTGCGAGGATAGCGACTTTTATATCAAAGTCGTCTCCACTATGCTTTTGTATTGTATGCCTCCCTAATGGCGTGCCTTTTCTTGCTTTTCGTTTACCATCTAGGTGTTCTTTTGTGCGGATGCATAGAGGTCTACCCGTTTCGCCAATATATTCCACTACAAAAATCCTACAATGAATAACAGGGAGGAATGTCCTGAGATCGCGCGTGATCTCGCCACTTACCTTCGCATCGATCGTTGGCGGGGGTGCTGCAGTAGTCAACCATAAGCGACTCTGAGCGGCTGTTCTTCCTCGGTGGAGGACAAGTGAAAAAAGATGCTGATATTATTCGCAAAACTTGGACCCCGGGCCAGATCGAAGCACAATTACCCTTTCCGGGGGCTCGCATATTACACACTGCACCAGAGAAAACCAGGTGGAAGAAAAATTAGGTAGAAAACTAGCTGAGAGGAACGCAAAGCAAGGGTCTCTGCGGTGCAAGGTGTAATGGGCAAGCCCCTGGAAAGGGTAATCGCAGTTGGATCTGGCCCGGTGTTCAAGTTTTTGCGAATATCACAGCATCGTTGTGACCATTTCACATCATAATGTCTTGAAAAATTATAGTAGGCAGCAAATATTAGAATGACAACGGAGATTCAGACATTTCGTAGCTACTGAAGAACAATTGAGAATTATTCTATTCGAACGCTTTTTTTCCTTTGCTTAATTGCGAGGATACTTGTGGATCCAAGGGATAGCCTGTCTTCACTCGTTGTGCGGGCCCAGCAAAATTCTCTTTTTTTCGGAGTTTTGCTGATCTAGCCATTATGGTTCCCTGTAGTCCCGAAGTTCGCCTGACTAAGGTTGTCCCCAGCGCAGGCAGTTGCCAGCTTTGTGGATCAGAGTTAGATTTGCCATTATGCGACTATTTCATACCAGGGCGTTGGTGGATCTTGGTATTAGTTTATTCTTAGCTGGGCTTCCTGATGGAAATGCCCGACTCCTTCTCAGCTAGGGAGACCTTGCCAGGGGATGAATCCCCACTCTGTACATCGTACATCGCAGTCCGACACCCAGGAACGCCTCCCAGCTAAGATGAGGCGGTAGGGGAATATCTACCTTCAGATGATTTGTTGTTGAACAGTGGATCTGCTTCTTCATCGACAATCACTACAGTGTAGGTCACTTCGGTCTAGAGTAACATTTGTTAAAAAGTATACAATACTGATTAAACTTCCTCTTTATTTCAAACCTTGTAGAGAGTTTGGTATGTGCACTGAGATGAAATCTCTTGCTGTCAACGAAAGACGCAGTTCATGCGATCGAGCACACGTTCGTTCGCAATACAAATCTCGATTACCGATTCTCTTAACTTATCGATCGACAGATCGTGTTGTGTTTGTTTAACATCCACGGACACCATGTAGTGAGCGGCGGCGCGCGCTCCTTGATCCACTGGGCGAGAATGTCGAGGAATGTCAGCACAGGTGAGGCGCCCGAAGCGACACCCTCTCGTCGAGAGTCGCGCGCGTCTCGCCAGTCGATACCGATCGATGAAAAAGGTCGATACGCTCATCTGCAGCCATCAGCCGAGAGTCTCGCCCACACGTCGATATCGATCGATCCGATCTGTCGATGGACGTCCATAGTGCTGCGCTTTCTCCACGAGGACACCGTCACCTTATGTGGTGGCCTCGTCGAATAATGTCGTTCACCTTGCGATGCACTCCACCCACATAACTAATCTAATCGAACAATGGATCAATTTGTGGTTCGTAACGAACTATTGGCTGATTGATTGATTGATTGATTGCATTCTATTATGAGTTGGGGACGATTCGTAAGAGAATAGTTGTACTCGTAGGTTCTCAAAAAAACTCGCGATTCAGTGGGATCCTATAAGTTTTAGGGTTTTTTCCTTATTCATTTTCAGAATGTTCTCCGATTTTATTGCTTCCTTTCTGTCGCTTATTCAGTCACCACATATTTAAACCCACGCTTTCAAATACTTTGGGCTTCTGCTCCTGTTTGGAGAGGCTCTCAGGACATTTGAACTAAAAAAACGTCATGGTACTGAAAGCAGTACTTCTCTCCAGTGTTGATCGTCCTTTGCGACTGTAGGCGATATCTCTCTTGTTTTTCATTACTTTCACATTTTTTTCTTCCTTGTATCTCATGTTCATTTTTATTGTCCTAATTTTGCACTCCATCTCCTGTATATTTACCGGATTTTTTTTCTAGTTGTCTTCATGTTTAAAAAGTTCTTTTTTTCCTTTTTTTTTAAAGTCTTTTCTCACGCCTTGCTCATCTTTCATTTTTCCTTTCGGATCGCATTCTTCACTTCTTTCCTTCTCTATTTTCTCATCAGAGCCGTATCATTTTGTCTCTTTCGACCTTTTTTCTATTGCTTCCTTTTGACTTTGCTGTGGCATCTAGTAAAAACATTCCACTAGTTCCCGTTCCCTAAGCGATCCACTCAGTTCTTTCTCTTCATTGATGAGAATGACTGAGAACGACGACAACACTTAAGAAACGAACAGTAGCAAAATAGCTTTCTGGATTGTTAAGCTAACACAAAATTCATGAAAAGGTTTATTCGACTAACGTTTCGATATCTTCGCTTTCTTCAGAAAGACACGGTTCATCGGCTCTAAGACGGAAGAAGACGTCGAAACGATAGTCGAATAAACCTTTTCATGAATTTGTCAACTTCATGTTAGCTAAACAGTCTAGAAATTTATTTTTTATTAGTGTCCAGGTAGGACGCGTGTGGCGCAGTGGTTGAAGGCGCCCTGCAACACATACGTGGAATCGATTCCCACGCCCATGGCTCATCAAGCCTTCCATTCCTCCGGAGTCGGCAAATTGGTACGAGACTTGTCTAGGAAGATAACAGCACTAGCTCGATATATCGTTAGGCCACCATGAGTCATTGTAAAGACCAGATATTATTCAATCACCTCCAAACGATGCTTAATGAAGTCGAATGCATGGTGCATCCCTCAGGAATTGATCAACGCCGAGAGCTTTATCCTTTTTTTTATGCGTAGGTTAAATCACATTCGGTTTGAAAAGTGTAGTATTGAGATAATTCATGGGAAATGATTAGGCCGATAAGCGCTACCTGCCTACATGCTCAAGTTTCCTAACCCTGGCTCACGACAAGGAAATCGTACACAAGTGTTTAGCTTCATTGCCTTTCCTCACTTTCCTCATTATTCTTGCGAGTGCTAGAACAACTGGAAAACTATTTTATGTTAGACATTCCGTGAAACTACGAGGTGTAAGGCAGTGGTTAGAAGTGCACAGTGCAGTGCGCACGTGCTTTCTGGGTTCAGTTCGCGCGCGGTCTTAGCAGACCATTCCTTCGGGATCAGCAAATTGGTAGCAGACTTGTCTGGGAGAGTAGCAGCACCAACTTGGTACATCGGTAGGTCACCACAAGTTATTGTATTGTAGGCCAGATTTGCACTCAGTCACTGATGAGAGTACTTGTTGGTGAAGTCAAATGCATGACGCATCCCTCAGGGATTGATCAACGCTGAGAGCTCTATCCTTTAATTTTTTCTTCCTTAACCTGTCCAACAAATTTTATAAACGGCACCCTTGTTGTCGTTGTCGAGTTTGCACTAGTTTGTTTGAACTTCATCCAAAATCTCCGATATTCGCACTGGGGTGTCGCTTTCTGTGAGACTGGAGAACGCAGTGAACAAGGACACTCACTCCACAGGATGCAAGGTCGATCTGTCCACCTTTCTTCGACTGCTGGTCGTACGCGAGCTCCGAAATTGTTCTGAGGTCACTTGTTCTTTTCAAACGTCTAAGAATTTCGTCATTAAGGTTGCTCTAATGGTGTTCGATTGTTCGTTCCTAGGTCGAAGAAAACTACCGTGATGTTTTTTGGTTTTAATGCTATACACCTTTTCATGTTCATTCTTGAAGAACCTCAACAGAAATGCTTCCTCTGCTGTTTAGCAAAAGGCTATTTGTCTTTGTTTGGTGTACTCCAGTATGATCGATGCTCAAAATTTTCTTCAGGTCTCTTGGGCTTGTGGTGTTGGAACTTTTGAATTCATATCCTTAAGTTGTTCTAGTATTGCTACCAAAACTTCTGACTGAAGAAAGGGGACATTCTGAGCGCATTTACAGAGTGTATTCATTGCTTTTTTCCATAGAATTATGCAATCTAATTCTAATCTCTGCAGAACTAGCTGAGAGATAGGCGAAACGAAGGACCCGCATGGTATGGTGGTGATCGCGTTATCTCCGGAAAAGCGTAATAACGCGTTCGTTCCCTACCACAGACACCTGCGGTCAGGAGTTTTGTAAATATCTCAGCATCATTGTGGTTGTATTTCTGAAATCTAAGTTCTCATTGGTTTTCGGTTCATAATTTTCCTCAGATTCAAATAAGTTAATTCTTCATTGAACTACGTTCTAGAACAGTCCGACAAATGTCGACATGGCTGTGGAAATCAATACGTTTTAGTCTCTGTGCTTTCATCCTACAAGGTTTTTTCTGAGGGAAGTTGAAACTTTAGGTGAAAGATGAGTTCTCCAGTCTACAACAGGAACACATGTCACTCTTTCCGATTTCCCATTAGCGCTGACCCTCGAGCTCATCAAAAATGCAGCGCCTATTGTTGCAAGCTGGTGCTTTTTCTTCTTAAACTCACAATGAATATTGTTTTAGGAATCTCTTAAGCCACATATTCAATGGCATCCTGTAGTCAGTGCAATTTCTCTTTCGATTACGAAAAGGAGAAAGGTCGAAACGATCCATAGTCCGACTGTTAAATACGTGACAACGCTTAGCCCCACGTCATAAGTTTGACTCACAGGCAATTGAAGGGGTTGAGCTGAATCAGCATAACTCTTCCACCGTACTCTTCGTATTGTACTACCGAAACGCGTGTTGACGATGTATTGCGAAGAATTGTCACCACCTGTGTAACGAATAATTCGGCGACTGCAACGACTTACTAACAAATTCGGTAACTTCAAGTTTCATTACCTCGTTTCGTGAGAGCAGAGGATCTAAATCAAACCCCAAAAAACCAGGAACTGTCTTTAATATTGGTGTTGAATGTAAAGGATGAAGCGATAAAAGTTGGACGTCGATCAATTCCTAATGAATGCGCTATATATTCATCTTCAATCAAGATCATTAGAAGTGAATGGATGCATATCTGGTTTATACAACGACTTGCGATGGCCCACCGATATATCATGTTAATGCTTCTATCCTCCCAGACAAATCTGGTATCAATTCGGCGAATCCGTCGGGATGGAAAGCATGATGAATCCAGGGCGTAGGACCAAACCAACGACCATGTATTTATTGCAGGGCACTTCTAACCACTGCGCTGCAGGTTGACCGCATGGTGAATGTATTATCAGATGAACTTTTGCTGTGGACAGATTTAGTTAAAAATGGGAAGATGGTAGAAATTGACCACCACTTTTTCAAACTAATGTGTTAAGTCAATTCATGAATTCGCAGAAATCCCTTGGAATTCAAATGTTGAAAATTTTTCCTTCGTTTCTTGTTGACTCGACGAATGCTGTGGATATTTAAAGCGAGTGAACTTTAGGAGATGTCATTAATATATTGGAGCACATGATACATTTGTTGAGGTGTTCATCAGGCAGTTGGCCGGAGCAATGGATAGTCGGAGATGCCTGTGATACCAATGAAATCCCTGGGGAGTTTTGCGTGTGTTGTAGCCATTTCGAACAGAATTAACAACAATGTTTCGTTTTCATTGTAGCAAAACTGAGCTTGTGTTCTTGTGTTGGTGAATGAATTGTCATCGGTTTTGTTTATTTTCTGTCACCTTTCACCGCCAGAAAAAGAATACAACCACAACCACCATTGTGCTAAGATGTGTGCAAAACTTCGGATCACGGGCGTCTGCGGTGTGGGCGAACGCGCTATTACCTTCTCCAGGGGTTGACGGGTGATTTTTGATGACACTGGTAGATAGAAAACTAGCTGAGAGAAAGGTGACACGTATGGTGTGGTGTTGAACGCGTTACCCCCGGAAAGTGTAGTAGCGCACTCGTTCCCCACTGCAGACGTCCGCGGTGTCGGGTTTCGCAGATATCTCGGCACTGTTGTGGTTGTATCGTACACAATATCGTGCCGTGCAGAATTGTAATAGGCAATGAATGAAAGCCTAACATTGGAAAAAATAGTTTTTAGGTCGCCCTCTGTGATGATATGCAACCACAGTCTGATTCTACTGCGGTAAATCGTGGTAGCTGAAGCCTTATTGCCATCAACAAAGATCAAAGAATGTCTTTCTGTCATTGATTTCTGCTGTTGTCTACTGTTGTCGGCTTCCATGAGTCCACGTTCTCTTTCGATTTCCCATGTTGATGACGATTCGAACAGGCGGCTCTGCTATCTTGTATTCGTCACAGCAAGTGACAGATGACGTGGCTCGTCGTTACAGATTCCGGCAACTGATGTTTCACCCGTTTCGTGCACATACCGATTTTCACCTATCGCGCTGATCCCTCAGCCTTTCAGTCGATTGGTTCACACCAAACGTATAATGTATGTGTGCCTCTATCTTCACTGATGAATATCCCCAATATGGGACCGACAACATTTCATAGTTGCTGTCGATTGGATGTGTCGGACAAGAATTACACTTTGCTTCCTTTCCCCACCGTGTTTGTAATTAATAGTAGGAGGCTTACAGTAACCAAGATGGTCCTTGCTAAGGCTCGTTTTTAAATGGTGATGACTGCAAGAACAAAAGTAATAAATTGTATCCCGTGACATTTGGCAGGTTTCGAATGGGTATTGTAGACACAGCAGATGGCGGTAGCATTCCTCATTCTTAAATTTTTTCATCTAACCGCTGTTCTTTTCTTTACGTAATACTTTTGACTTTGGAATGTTTTGCAGAGTAAAATCTTATCTTTAAGCTGTTCTCGCTCCATGAAAAGAGCTGCAAAACTGGAGTAAAAGGTCCTAGAGTCTGTTTCAGCACTAGGGATAGAAAGTCGTACAATCCGTTTCAGCACTATCCTAATAACGGTATTTTTCCTTGCTTCACTATACGAAAAAATGGTAGTAGTAACCCGAGGTGATCAGAGTTTCATACCCAGTAAAACCTACATTTGTTCATTTGAAAGCTTTCCAACAATGAAGCGAATTTTCAAGGGAACAAATTCTTTTCGCACTCAAATGCTTGTCATCGGTCGCCTCACATTCCGATTTCTTAAGAGATGGAACATATCGGAGTTTGCTGCATTAGATCTTTTGTCTTATTTGTTTTGTTCTAGCTCTGAAGAAGTGTTCTTCATCATTATTCGAAGTCGAATCTTAGTCAAACACTAGCTGAGAGACAGGCGAAACGAAGGACACGCGTAGTCTGGTGGTGAACACGTTAGCAGCGGGAAAGGGTACTAGCGCGTTCGTTCACCACCCCAGACACCTGCGGTGCGGAGTTTTGCAGATATCTCAGCATCATTGGGGTTGTTCTTCGCTTGTTTGTTTCGTTGAAGAAATATTGATTTTATTGATGTCGATGCGATTGCGACTTTTGATCAAGTCACGGTAATTTCGACGACCAACGAAGAGACATCAAAGACCAAATTATGTTTGCCTTTGTCATTTTCCTTCCTTGTCCTCCATCTCTTTCTAAAATGAAATAATTTCCAGAGAAAACTAGGTGATTCTTATGTTATCGAGTTATCGGCGTAGAACCTTCAGTCTTGAGTTATGTGTGAATGAGTGGACAGAAGGCATTCTGGCACGTTCCTGCGCATCTCCTCTTCTTTCTGCTAATCGCTCTCCTACTACTTGACCCATTTCGACCTCTTGTCTGCGCATTGCGCTTTAATTCCTCTACCTTCCTGAAGTTTTCTTTTGCTTAAGAGTTTTTTTTTTCTCTCGTTCGCTTCATAATCGCTCGTACCATTTCTGTTCCCAAATGGGCAAGATTCGTTTTAATAGGTCATTTTCAAAGCGAAAACATATCGCCTTGAAATTATTCAGGTGACACACATAGGTAAAAGAAAGCTTCGTAAAGTGTTTTTGGAAAAGTGTTCTGCTATTTTGATAGCCGATCATACCTATTTTTCGGCGTCCCCATCTTTTCTGGAGTTCTTCCAACTAAAAAAAAATCACTGTATATTTTACTATCTCAAAAGGATGTACCCCACTAATAGAAGTGCAAAGGCGTTTGGTTTTGAGTTTTCCCTTGTTCCTCTGATCATATTTTTCTGTGATAAAAAAGATGAAAATAAAGGATAAAGCTTTTGGTGTTGAGTAGTCCCTTAAGGATTCGATTCGACATTAGACTTTATTAAGTATCGTTTGGAGGTAATTTAATGCATGTCTTGCCTTTACAATGACTCGCGGCGGCCTACCGATGTATTGAGCCATACTGCTATCCTCCCAGACAAGTTTTGTACTAATTTGTCGAACCCTAAGGGATGGAAGGCTTAGTGGGTCATGGGCGTAGGAATCGATCCTATGTGTATTGCAGAGCGCCTCCGACCACTGCGCCACACGCGCCCCCAATTAAATCGTTTGTGATTCGTGAATACCGTTGTGATTTGTAATTCCAGTTAAATTGCTATATTTGCAGGATTTCGTACATCTTTCGTCTAGTAACCGTTTATAGTTCGGAATCATTGCTTATTTATCCCGTGTAAACATAACCAGATGCTGACGTCGATGCTGTTATGCTGACTGTTGGGCAAATGCTGGCGATGGTTATTGCCATCGTCGTTGCCAGCATAGAATCATACGGTACGTTTCCGTTATGGGTTACAGTTTTCCTCAGCTTTTCTATATGTTCTGATTTTTGGCTTAGATCCATGAGCAAGACTCTCTTGCTTGGATACTTAGATACTTGGACGGTTCATCTTCACGAGTTGTGCGGACCCCAGCACATATGCCATTCGTTCCTTTCTCTCGCAATCGTAGTCCATGGCGGTGGTCTTGTTCGAGCATGGTATCGCTTGCGAGTCTCATACCGTGATCTGTAAAACAATTGCAGCTGCGGCCTTTTCGAAATCCTGCTTGTTCTACTGGTTGCGCCTCATCCAA
Source organism: Angiostrongylus cantonensis (assembly GCA_009735665.1). NCBI lineage: Eukaryota > Metazoa > Nematoda > Chromadorea > Rhabditida > Metastrongylidae > Angiostrongylus > Angiostrongylus cantonensis. Next base: position 1,659,513 of record MQTX01000042.1, on the reverse strand, counting down.
TGTCCTTGATATACGAGAGAGGATAATCTTCATGAAGAGCTTGTAGAGTACACTGAACAAGCATATGCTACGATAGCTACAAAGATCCTTTCGGTCTCCTTTCTTAGGCAGGGTGACCGTGCGCGACGTCCTCTACTGGTCTGGGATTTTTTCCTTTTGAAGGTATGCTGTCATATGGTCTGCGAGAAGTAGATGTAAATTGTGGTTTCCAGCCCTAAGGAAATCGGCGGTAACATTGTCTGGTGCTGGAGCTGTGTCTCTTTTCATGCTTTCTATCGCAACTCGAACCTCCGACGAAAGAATTCCAAGTGGTGTTTCTCCAGCGGGGATATTAGGGCCCGGGAGGGGATTGTGGAGCGGAAAAGGTTGGTGTAGAACGTTTTCGCTATTAATTCCATATCATGACCGGAAGTTTTGACGATCCCATCTTCGTTCATCAGGGGTGACAGCGGAACATTATAGTCACATAAGCTCCGACGGCATTTTTCCAGATGTTTCCTTTCTCTGCTGCTTCCGGTAGTTTCTTCTGCTTATACCGTTTTAGATCTTCCTGCAGAGATCTCCTACAGCTGGCATTTAGGTTCTAATGACGTCCTGCGCAACCCGAGATTTTCTGGCCTCTCACCGGTCGTCTCACCACCTGACGTCGTAGACGGGATCACCCAGTGTGCGGGGTACTGAGGCTGGCCTATTGCTGGTCGTGCAACTTGGTCCTCCCTGGAGTCCAGACTTAACCTTGCAAGGGCGTATCCAGGTCTTCACCACGATGTGGATCAGAGAGAGGTGTGTTTTCGGCGTCGGATCCTTCGCTCGGTCTTCCTACTAGTTGATTCGGAAAGGTGTTGAAACCGAAATCAGAAAAGAAAGTAGGAATGTAAAAGTAACCGACCGCTCAAGGACGATGTAGAAGCCGAATCATGGCTCTCTTATTAACTAGATATCCTGAAGAAAAGTTCTGAATCGGCTTTAAGAGCTAAACGTACTTCATTCGCTGTGATTTCTTCTATTCGGGGTATGCGACCTGCGACAATTGTACTCTACACTTGATATAATCAGTTGACATGTTTCTGAGTCACTCGAGTTTTTTGGTCCGTCAACTACTTTCCAATTTTTCAAAGCCTGTGACATTGAACTGTCCCAATTTTGTGCAGATGGTTATTTAGTGGGCTGAACAAGATGAATGTTGCAGTACCGGTGCCGCCAAAATTGAATTTTATCCTATAAATTTACTGTGGAATCCCAAGTAAATCAGAATCCTCAAGGTAGAACGACAAGCGAGAAATAAAAAGTTCGAAGGAAGATGTTTCGATTATCTTTCACTGGTGCTTAAATATTTGAGTATCATTTCTTTCAGGAGCCGAGATGTCCTTGGTTGGAAAATCAAGTGGAATTAAGGTGACTGCTTAAAAACTTATTTAATCTTTTGTTTCTTATTTCATTTCATTGGAACTACACCGAATGAAGAAGTGGAGAGATTCTGATATGGATACTTACTTGGATACCTCAGAAAAGAAAGTAGGAATGTAAAAGTAACCGACCGCTCAAGGACGATGTAGAAGCCGAAAGCCGATTCTGATATGGTTCTCCACATTTATTTCTAGTTATTTCAAAGATATTTTTGGACTTTTTTCCGTCGTTAATATTTTCACACTTTATCAGAGGAATTTGACCACTAAAGATTGTTATATATAGTTTACCACTAGTCGGTGGACATTTGCTTGACTACGTGAATAGCCAGTCTTCATGAAAAATTCTACCTCCCGCTTTTCCGTGCATTCCTTATCATTCGTAAAGAAAGTGATCCCCGACTGTTTGAGTCCCATTTAACCGGGTCCTTTGACGAGGATTTTTCTGTGGAGTCCCAACAAACTAGTGTGACGGCGTTCTGAGGTTGTCATCACCGAGAGCCTCCAGCTCTTGTGGATCGGAGTGAAGTTGTCCACTTTGCTGCTATATTTCTTTAAGGACGAGGCGAATTCTAGCATTAGGTTTCTCATTGCTAGCACCATAGCAGCACTTTCTACTTTAAAATGTCGTACACTTTTTCGACTGTAGTGGTGCTGCTTGGGAAATCCACTCTTCGCTCTAAATTGTGGTTCGGCATCGAAGAATACCAGATACTAGGGTGGGTGGATGAATGACGTTTGAAAGCGCGAGGCGACAACCACTGAAAGGACTGTACTGGAAAAATATCAAAATAAAAAAACTTTTCGTTCTGTTTCCACTGCTATACGGTTTGTGATAGAAATATCAGGATGATGTTGCAGTTCGTGGTAGAAAAGGACCAACGATTGCCACATTCACAGCTCATCGTTCAACTACCTTTCGTCCATCCATCTTTTGACCATTTCATCGCCAAAGTCGTAGATGTCTCTCCATCTATGTGAGTATTTTTGAAAAATTATGGTTTGGCCTCTTCTACCCACCTTTTATTGCTGCGATCCCAGAGATTCTTTAATTCGGGATGCGAATCGAACATTTCTTGCTTCAACCGACGATTCAAGCACTATTCGAATTCACTCACTTCATCCTGGTCATAAGTATCGGTAAGTGAATTTTTTGCATACAAACTTCCATTGGCGATAGTTTGTTTTAAATATTGTCGTTAGAATGAGGAAAATTTCTTGAGAGTTTTCCAACGTAGTTAAACCTTAGGTTTTTTTTCGCTGTACTGACCTCCTTTTAACTATTCGTGGAATCGTTATCAGTGAGCACCTAAGCACAGAAGCTCTTCTCCAATGGCCAAAGGCACTTTTTTAATGTTAGTGTCAGAAATATTTGCGACTAATTCACAGTCATAGAACGGTTATGCAATTCTATGAGAGAGGTGTTTTCAGTATCGCGATAATTGGTCGTAGAGATGACACCTCGTCGGTGTTGATGGAAGATGAGGTGACAATGGATCCGTATGCGCCGCAATTTCCGATCCAAGACATTGACATCACCATGAACAACATAACGCTGAAGGTCGTCAAAAATGAGAAATTCGTGCAGGTTGGTGTGACAGGTCGTGAATGATCACTGAGCACCAGCAAATCTCGTTGCTGCAACTGTTTCGTATTCCACCTAGGCAGTGGATGTGATGATATTAGTATAGGTTATAAGAGTATAAAGGATAAGGCTTCTGAAATCTGTTCTTGAATTTTTTTCCGCCAATCATCTTGATTGGAGAAGCTGCTAGGTCGGAAGGGAAAATAGTCTGTGTTGCAAAAGTGTTCACATTACAAGCCAAAGAGTACACGTAGCATCACAGCTTCTTCTTTAGGAGATACTGTCTTAGTTTCGTTAAATGAAAAGCGAAAAATGGACTATCGAGAAATGTGCATATGCGGAAAAACCTTGAATAAGAAGATATGTTTTTATTAGTACGATCGCAGGATCGATTGTGTTGGGTACAAAACAATGGTTTTTAGAAATAATTGTGTTTTATCTCACATGTTCGACGAAAATGCTATTAATCATAAGAGTGGGACGTAGTCGTTGCAAGCAATTTGCTTCACTTATCTCCAGTGACTCCTAAAATATACCACTGCTTACGTTACCGGTGCATTTGATTTAAATGTCATACGGCATGAGACTTCCAAATTCAAGAGTTTTCATCCGAACCTTGCGCTATTGATTCTATCTTGTAACAGAGTGCGATGGGAATTCTATTTTTGCTAGCACCTAGTCGTCTTGTAGCGCTGCTCAGTGTTTACTGTATGCTCTACGACGAGGGAGTTATAGACAGGCACCGATTTCCAGATTCATTGTTATCTATGATACGCCTCACCTTAATCGTCTTTGTTTCTTTACCGCTTTGGATTCTCCTGCATGAAGCTCTCGCTTAGAAGTCCTTTCAGATACCTGTGAAGCTGTCACAACGACATCATTGCATTCTTACCGAGACACATGTTCTTTCCAGATGTATTGATTAATCTACACTTTCTACTTAATAATCCCTGAAGTGGTCTCACTTTAGTAACCAGCAGTCATAAATTAAGGCCCAAGAGGATGATAGTTTTGCAAATTGTTGGGGTTTTTTGAAATGATCTCCTCTCCATTGGCAATCGTTATAGCTAGTCATCCTTTCAAAAATTTAATCACTGTGATTAATCTTATAGAAAATGTTCGGTTCGTACTCGGTTTCATAGACTGATGAATATCAAAACAATAAATTTGAAACCTGCCGTCGTTTAAGCTCGGTAGTAAAATGGCCAACACAACAATTGTTGAGCTTGCACGAGATCGGTCTCTTGCAAGCTCAGGAATTTAAACACATGATGAGTAGCACTTCCTAGTAAAAGACAAAACTAGCTGAGACAAAGGCGATGCAAGGACCTTGATTGGTGTGATGGACTCGTAGGACCTGAAAAGGGTAATCGCAGTTTCAAAGCCTACCTGATGTTCAGAGTTTTGGTCATTTCTCAGCACCTTGTGGTTGTACTTGCTAGTCCGGCCAGGCAAGGTGAGAAAATGTTGTGCTGTCGAAATAACTAATGGTGGACGAATTCGCAAGTGAAACGTTGTCTACAGTATCTATATGGTAACAAGACACCTTCCACGGAAGATAGGAGACGTCATTGTGTATTCGCATATCGTTTTCATTCATTGTCCTCCGCACGGCGTTAAAATAAAATCGGATATATCTTTGTCATTAGTGATTTTGATGACAGGTCCTGGAGACTGCCATAGCTTCATAGTTATACAGTTACAAAGTGTGAGAGATTCTTAGTGGATTCTTATAGACCACAGATTTGATCTTGTCTTCACGTGACTTGGCGTTTATATGGAATTACTAACTTTATTTCTTGCTACTAAGTTAATGCTTTATTGCATCTTGTGAGTTACGAGGAAATCATCGCTTTGCCGGAAAACTCTTTGCCGAAGCACTTTGCCAAAGGGTGAATATCCCTTTAATAAACTCAAAGGAATATTAAAGGTATTATCTCAGCCACTGCGAGTTCATGGTCTTCTTTTCTTAGCTTAAGGTTCTCCTTAGTATTCTTTGGAACCATCTATATTTGAAAGGATAACTGTTACCGAGTTTGGTGCAAAAATGATTGCATTCAATGATTTACTATGGGATGAATAATTATGGGTACCGAACGATTTTGCTAAACTCAGTCATTTAACAATTTCAGGACTTGTTTCTGGTAGAGTACCGACAGCTGGAGCCAGATAAACGCTACCCGGTTTTGGAAGTTCTCGATATTGCCGAGCAGAAAAATCTCGAAATTTACATTGGTAGTTAAGAAAAAGAAGCACATCCTTATTCGTTTGTACCTTATGAAGCTATTTAGTTGTTTTTAGGGAATCTTAATCCTGGTCAGGATTATATTGTTAAAGTGATTGCAGTTAAGTCTGGACTAAGGAGCAGGCCATGGTCTGTCACACTTTCTACAAGTTAGTTAACACCTTTCTTTATTCTTGCCACGTTAAATATGTTCTCTTAATACATTTTCATTTCCAAGGCACATTTTTGCTCTGTTTTTATTCTATACAATACTACCTACTTCTACTTTCGTTTCTCCACTTCCGATCATACTACCTGTATAAAACGGGTTTTAGAACCAAATTCTGTGTCAAACCTTACCGTATCCGAGACTGGCATTTCCTGTTTGACCTTAGATTGGAAACTTCCTGTTAATAGTGGTGCGGACTCCTTCTTAATACGGTATTCGAAAATGGATGTAGTGTCGAACACTAGCGTTAGTTCCTTAGTTCTTTTCTTGGATAACTACTTCGAAAAAATATTTTTCCCATGCAGGTAACATTACCTCGGACGGACCGTTCAGTTCACTTGTGTAACAACATTGTTCCTGGTTACATGTACATAATTTCAATAATAGTGAAGAAAGGATTGAGTCAATCAGAGGAAAAAACTGTGTCCTACACAGTTCGTCCTTTAAGTCCTGAGGATTTCAAGGTTCGTTTCTGACATTTCTCACTCCTGTTCTACGTTGATTGCGGTGACTTTAAGGTCTTTCTTTGTGAGATTGGTTGAGATTCGATGAACATAAGTCTGCCATTTTCAGATTTTTCCCGATATTACGAAAGGAAAATATCGATTAATGTTTGGTTTAAACTCGACATCGTATTATGATGGATGTCGCGTGTCCGTTGTTAGTGAAACGTTGGAAAAAATCGAACAATCCGAGAAGTTAAGTGAAGAGGGCGCGAATGAGAAGTATGTTTTCTCAAAGTAATGAATTTAGACGGGCGTATGGAGGGATGTGGTTATAAGCGCCGTTTAGTAATACGTACACTTTCACGGATCGGCACTAGGCCACCCATGTTCAGCCAGGCAACGAGTCAACCAAGTTCGCCCCAGCTCCGAGTCGGCTGTGTTCGGCCCGGCTGCGAGCCAGCGGAACCGAGCCAACCATTTTCGACGAAGCACCGAGCAATTCGACTTCGCAGTGCACCAATCAAGCGTTCTGTCTCACCTGGGTCGAGTCGACGATTTGCTACCATGCCTGTTTACGAAGAGCTTTGTGTGATCCGCAAAAGTTGGGGAGTTCTAGTGGTGAAACTTGTGGACGTTCTATCATGCCCATCTCAGGATTTCCGAAACGGTCTACTCGACAATCATTCAACGATATTCATGAAGATAAACAAATCCTCAGGAAGCAAGCCATACGCTAGTGCGAGAATTTTCACGAATGACGGATGCGAGAAAAAGAATCAAATGAAACAAGTGATGAGATCAGCACAAAAAAAATCGTTTGTGCCATGATAGCAAATTGAAAGCAGTTCGTGTCCGGCAACTGCTCTAAGCTAACGGAATTTAATGATACCTCAAATGCTTCAAAGTGAAACTATCGGTGGTGAATTCACATGTAGGGAATTAATGATTTTTCTAACGTATTCCTCTGCAAGTCATCGTGTGTATCATATTTTTGCTGATTGATAAAAAGGATAAAATTCTTGGCGTTGACCAAATCCCTGAGGAATGCACCAAGCATTCGACTTCATTAAGCATCGTTTGGTGGTGATAGAATGCATATCTGCCCTTTACTGACTCGCGGTGGCCGGATGTATCGAGCCAGTGCTGCTATCCCCTAGACAAGTCTGGTACGAATTTGCCTACCCCGGAGGGATGGAAGGCTTAGTGGGCCATGGGCGCGAGGATCGATTCCACGTGTGTGTTGCAAGATGCCTCCGACCATTGCGCCACAGGCGCCTCACCCTTTTTTGATTAGTAAAGGGATTTTGTTGGTACAGGAAAACTTTGGAACATACTTCCGTAAGGGCTGCTAATAGCTTTCAACATTATTCTCTGTTCATTCAACATTCTTTTCATGTGCTTAGATCGCTTTCAGATGTTCGATTCTGCTTCCGTTGTTTCCGGGTGACCGTTTCGAGTTTACTGTTTCTACTTTTTCCCATAACGTGAGCAGTTCAAAACTTCATCGAAGTGTTGTACTGACTCCTGCGTTCGACATGGCTGCGTTCGGCTTAAATCTTCAGGTCAGCGAATTTTACCCACAATGAGAAAGTGTAGCTTTTCGTCTGAGTGCTCAAGGCTTACTGTAGAATTCGAATAATAATGATGGTGGCAGAGTTAAGCTAGTGCCACTACTTTATTTATAGGAACTGAGAAATGGTGTTGAGTTGTCATGGCCGCAAAGCGATGTCTTCATGGCACGGATAAAGGATATCTGGAGCAAAGAAAGTCTTAAAATATCGTGTTTTGAATAAACCTGTCTAGCTTTCGTGTGATTTAAGGTGGTAGGACCGGCGTCTCAGCTTCAGATGCGTTTATTCCCTACTGATGGTGTGGGGAAGGGGCGTCGATTGCATGGCGATCCTTACAATGCTAGCTCTCTTTACATTGGGTCACTGAGAAAAGGCAGCTGTTATAAGGTGAGGAACTTCATGTTCTAGGCGTTTTATTCCCATTGAATGGGCTTTAGTGCAATAATTGCTTGTGAATGAGGAGAAGCTTGAAGAAAAAATGAGTTCGAGTATACTCTATTCATCCGAATAAATAATGAAAGCAAAGGTAATAAATACACTGGTAATGAAAGTCCTTAAATACGAAGTAGCTTTTCTACGTTTTGGTGTCTTGGAATCGGTTTTGATTCATCAGTTGGCCAAAAACGGCTGTAGTGAAGATTTTCTGGAACATTTTCCGTTATGGGAAATTATTTGTGGTTTGTACCGGACGGTAGGGCGCGGGTGGCGCAGTGGCCGGAGGCGCCCTGCAACACACGTGGAATTGATCCCCGCGCCCGTGGCTCACCAACCTTCTATCCATCCGGGTTCGGCAAATTGGTATCTCTCAGGGATTTTTCAACGCCGAGAGTTTTATCCTTTTATCGGACGGTTAGAATACTCGAAGGAGAACTGTAATAGAATATAGAATACGAAATTATTACATCGCTTTTTTCAAGAATTCTGTAGTACGGCACATGAATGTGATTTATTCTACTGTAGGTTTATCGACGAACATTTTTATAGCGTCAAAGTCTCTACTGACTCAGTTATCTTTCCTTAAGCCAATTATGATTATCAGTTTCTTCCAGATTCAAATCTTCACTGTGACAAAGTCGGGCATTGTGTCAGAAACGAGGTTCAACGAGTATTTCCGTATGTCCGCTCCTGGAGTAAACATGACCGTTCACTCGATCACGCAAACATCTGCCATTCTTCACTTGGTGTTCCTCTCTGATGTGGGTGTTTTCGTGCCAGTGCTATTGAGACCACCTTGATCCTTTGATCTTTAGGACAATCCTGATCCGCAATCTGAGCTGAATGTTGTCGTGATCGATATGCACGGGCATGTGGTGCTCGACAAGACTCAAAAGGCTCACGGCAACGTCTTGTCAGAGATAAAGCTCAATGGCTTGCGTCCTTATCACAAATATTCTTTAAATGCGAAGGTTTGAGTCATGGGTTTTATTCCTGCATTATTAGTAATGGTCATTGAATGAAAATGACAGTCAGAACTTTCCAGCTGTGAATAGTTTCAGACGTTTCTCATAAAATTAGAAAATTCTTTTTTTATCACCAGAGGGCGGATAGCATAGTGTAAGTAATGTCGTTCATCACAAGCACTATACTCGCTCGAGCCTCCATCTGGGCTTACCACCCACCGCCACCAATCCAAGTGGAACGCTCTAGCACAGCAATCACTGGTACTCGAGGGATAATCGGCTCGACCGGCGTTCAGCGATGTTCATAAAGAAGAAACCAATCTTCAACCAGCAGTCGAACCCACACCTGAAAAGTTCGAAGACTTCCATGAATGATGAGTACGAAGAAACGAATCGGGTGCGTGAAGTGCAGGACTCCTACAGTAGATGTGAAGACGAGTCGCGTAAAGATAAAGAAAAAATAACATCCTGCGTATAAAAACAAATGCTCAATACTGTTATTCTTCTGAATCAAGCGAGCCTAGTTGGAGTATCGACACGGATATAAAAAGCAAGTATAAACATGAGTTTCAATAGTGATTACGAGTTTTATTTTGTAACAGTTTTGCCTCTGCCGAAAACTCCTTCTCTGCAGTATCCTACCATGTGGTCGGGTTCATAGTGATTATATTGATGGCCTCATGAGAAAATATGGGATAACTTCATAAAAAGTTATAATTCCTCAATGAATTGCCCACTACTCCGTCAAATTGGTTCATCAGACCTTTTTTGCGTGTTTTTGTCATGGGGCTAAAATAGCAGTTTTCTATCTTATTTTGGGCTTAATAAGAAAAAGCTGCTTCGATGTTTTCGTTTGATGTTGTTTTGAATCCGATGACAAGTTGACAGCAGTAGTGAAATGGTTGTCGAATTTCCCAACAGCGCACTGCATCTTTGCAGATCACGTGCTCATCAGGACCGCTTGAATGCAAGCCAGCGGTGCGATCATTACGACAGTTGAGCTTCTCTACTATGCAGGACAAGCCGGGGCCAGTGCTATCAGCTTCAGGTTCATTTACTCGAACATTTTATCAATGCTGCCAATGCGACTTTGCTGATGTAAAATTTGAGCAAATAATTGGCCGTGCTTGCAGTGTCCGCATTGAATCCGTACTCGGTGCAGATGAAGTGGTTGCCACCAGCTTTGCCCAACGGAATTTTAACTCACTACGTCATCAGTGTGGAACATGAGGTATCGCCTTAAAATATGTGGAGATATCCCGCTTGAAATTTGCTACCCATTATTTTTCACGGCAGGATATGATACGAAATACAACCACATTGATGGTGAAATATTTGCAAAACCTGGGCCCAGGCCAGATTCGAAACCGCGACTGCCACTTCCGGCGGCTCACGTGTTTTCCGTTGTGCCACTGTGGCCATTGCTTTGCCTTCCTCTCAGCCAGAGGATTATCTTCGTTTTGGACATCGTAATGTATATCTTGTTAGTTCTACTCCAGTTTCTTCCTAACGGTTTACTGCCTCATCGTGATTGAGAGGTGTTCCTGGGTTGAACTGTGATGTACGGCAGGGGGATTCATCCCGCTGGCAGGATCTCCCAAGCTGAGAAAATGTCCGGCGTTTTCATAGGAAGCCTAACTAAAAGTAAACCAATACCAAGATCCATTAGAAAGCCTAGCTAAGAGTAAAACAATACCAGAAACCACCACCGTCCTAGTATCACATTAGTCGCATGGTGCAAATCTCTCTTTGATCCACAAGAGTGTCAACTGCCTGTGGTGGTGGGGACTTGGGGCAGACTTTGGCCAGGGTGACCTCGGGATTCCAGGGAATCACAATGGCTTGGCCAGCAGATCTCCGAAAAATGGTGATTATGCTGGTGCCCGCACAACCAGTGAGGACGGGCCATTCGAGTATCAAGTATCAAGTATTTACCCCAGTTTTTTTTCGAAAGGATTTTTTTTCCTCAAGATTTTTTTCGACATCCACCTTTAGATGGTTTGCCATTAAAAACGGATCTGTTTCATCATCGATAATCAGCAGCGGTCTAGTTTGTTTCAATCTAAAGTGATATTTTTTAAAAAGTCTACAATACCGATTAAACCTCATCGTTATTTCAAGCCTATTTCAAGATGATTTTGTATCTGCACTGAGATGAAATCACTTGATGTCGCCCAGAAGAGTCAAAGTTAGCTCTTCATGCGATCGTCCACACGTTCGTTCGCAGTGCAAATCTTAGTTACCAATCCTCTTAGCTTATCTGGCCTGCGGTTCATGTCTTGCAAATAGCTCAGCCTTATTGTGGTTCTATGTGGAAATATCTCCCTGCTTTAAATGATAAGGACAGTATAATACTACAGTTAAAATCTGAGAAATCATCGTCGTTCATGTTCTCAGATGTTCCGCTGCCACGATATAATATTAAAGGCCGTTCGTTTGCGAGAACGTCGACTCGCTTAGGAATATGTATTGACTTGAGACGGGCCAAACGTGAAACTTCGTCTCAGGTTCTAGAAATTCGATGCGGTAGATTCTGAATGGAACGGAAGATTGAACATCTTACGCTTTGTGAAATTTTCCGATGAGGGTACACATTTGCCATTTTCTGAAAATTTATGGATGTAATGCAGGGTAAAGATGTTTGGCACTGTTTCTGTTAGATAACAAAATTGTGACTTAAAATTCGATAGAATGTTTGCAACTTCTTTTTTCTGAAAAGTAGATTAAACGAATAATATGGCGATTCAGATGTTTAAGGTGCCTTCGATAGCGAATAATTTCCGCAGGTAATACTACTAAATATACTGTGTGTTGTTTCAGTGGAATTGTCGGAGTGTCAGTCCAGTTTTAGAAATTCTATCGCTTCTAGGACACTTCGGAAGATTCGCGATCTGTCATTGTGGGAACGGCTACAAACCGATCCGACCACTTCTTGGAAACGGTCATTGACGGGCTATCGGGTGGAGAGCGGTAAGCATTTTAAAGACGGCAATGAGAGGTTACTGCGTAACCTCTTCTTCCTAATTTCAAGGCGGCTGTTTTTTCAGGTACAACTTTGTGGTTCGTGCGGTAACTGAGGCCGGACCTGGTGAGCCGCATACTGTGCAGCCCGATTTCATCAAGATGCCAATTATGGGTGGGATATCTTTTTATAATCCAAATTCGTAAACTTTTTTGCTTATAACCTGTTCAAATTGAACAAGGTGCTAAAGCAGATAGAAATTTCAAAGACGGGAAATGCGTTGACTTGGACTTCGTCAAGCCGTTCAGTAGACAGAGATTATTTTAGCCATAGAATGGTAACCGGAGAAAACATTCACTGCGCTTGCGCCAAAATATCACTGTGATTGGAAGGGAAAAAATTTTGTCATTATCGACTACAAGATCAAGCGCGCGTTGATAAACCATTCAGTGATGTATCTGGAAATTTTTCTTCAAAGTTTTTAGAAGAGTAATATTTACAAGCTTGGATGTTTCAGCGCCTCCCCGCACAGCAGCGGTGCCGAAGGTGGACAGCAATTCGATCACCAGCTATTCTTTGACTCTCAAATATTCGCCAATCATGTTTAACGCAAAACACGGCAAGATTGTCAGGTCATCCAGTCATTCAATATTCAGTCATCCCTTTACGATTTGGTTTTCTCGTTTTGTTTTGGGCCTCGTTATGCATTTTCCCACATATTCTTACACAATTTTGTGTTACCGCTGGGTTTTGTTGCCCTTTTTGGTCATGACTTCTTTTATTTCACAACCGACCCCCTCTTGTTCCTTCCACTGCATGCTCCATCTATGGCGCGTACAGTTCAGCTGAATTTCTTGATATTTCAGTTGTTTTCCAACTTCCTCTATTTATTATACGTGCATGTTTAGTAAAAAATACCTAAAAATGCATGTCATTTAAAAATTTTCTATTCAGGAGTGCATTGCTGGTAGCCGAAGTAACGGAAGACGGACGAATTAGCGAAATCTGGTTGAATGCCGGAAACGACACATATGTACGTTTTTTCAGGCTAATCGTGATATAAAAGTGATAGTGGGTAATCATAAACAAGTAGGAATAAAAAGAAAATAGGCCTTTCTAGAGTTTTAATAAACCACAGGCAGCAGATATTTGGTTCCAGGTGATTGCGTATGAGAACAAGAGGTTTGCTGAACATTATAGGATCAACCGCAGTAATGCTGAGATATTTGCAAAGCTCATACCCCAGGTTCTTACACTAACGGTGCGATTGGCAATCATTGTTAAATGGGACTGATCTGGAGAGCAGAAGTCGGCACTGAACCCAATTAAGTTGAGGCTGCAGTCAAACTCAGAGGAAAACAAAGCAAGGATGTTAGTGGTTCAGTGGATAAGACGTGAGCCTCCGGAGAGGGTAATCACGACTTCGTATCTGGCGTGGGGTTTGAATTTTGCGAATATCTCAGCATCATTGTGGTTGCGTTTCACGTGATATCTTGTCATTAAAAAAATAATAGGGAGCAAATAAAAACGTATGCATTGTGGAAGCATTCGGAATACTTTGATGGAGCAATTTTGATTTAGTTTTAATTTGATTTAATTTTAGTTTTAAATTGGTGTATTAAAGTAAGACGTTATGTTTTTGTTTTTAATCCATTTTTTAAACGTCTCCATTTTTTGTTTGATATAAATTACCATCATTTACTTAGCTCATGGTGCTAAAATGGGCGTTTTTGAAAACTCTACAAAGGTTTTTGCAAACTCCGGACCGTAGGTGTTTGCGGTGGTGAACGAAGACGCTATTGTCCTTTTCGGGGAGTAATGCGTTCACCACCACACCGTGAGGGTCCTTCGTTTCGCCTGTCTCTCGGCTAGTTCTATCGATCTCTGCCATCAACAATCACCCGTCAGCAGGATTGATCTGGGGAGCCCAAATCGGCATTGAACCCATTTAAGCTGAAGCTATAGTTGTAATCACAATCTTAACCTTTTTATTTACTGCCTATTCTTTTTAACAACAGGGTATGTTGCGAAGTATACTTACTTGGATACTCTGACGTTCCGTCGTCACGAGTTGTGCGGATCCCAGCACATATGCCATTCGTTTCTTTCTCTCGGAATCATAGTTCATGGTGGTGGTCTTGTTCGAGCATGGTAGTGCTTGCGAGTCTCATGCCGTGATCTGTAAAACAACTGCAGCTGCGGGTACAGCTGATTAACTTTGCTTACGAACACCTCTGCCCACGTGTAGGTGGTCCTCCAAAGGTGCATTTGCATTCTCTTGAAGTCCACTCTACTGTTCTTTTCGTCCATCTGTCGTCTGTTCTTCTCATTATGTGACCGGCCCATCTATGTTTTGCTGTCGATGTATATTCTCCTGGATCTCGAAGATCTGACAGATTTCGAAGGTCAGAGCTTCGCATTCCAGCTAGATATTGAGAGTGCCGGTTATGTTTCAGAAGAGATCTCTCAAGCGCTCTGTGAGTAGTGCGAAGAATTCTTGACGTTGTTTAAGTATCAACCCACGTCTCTGCACCATAACAGAGCGTTGGGAGGACCGTAGAATCGAAGAGACGAGCGCGGCCTTTCGGGTTCTTCAGTTGGTCGGTGGCTTCTTTGAGAGGCCCGAATGCGGCCCAAGCTGTTCTTCTCCTATCTAGTTCCTCCTTCGTGCTGTTTTCCGTGTTCATTGATCGCCTAAGGTAAACGTCCGAGGTGGTGTCTGCAATGAGGGAACCATCCAATTCAATTTTTTCGCCTTCGCACCATGGGTTTTTCATGAACTGGGTCTTCTTTCGATTTATGCGATGTCCGATCTTTAACCCCGCTTCGTTTAGCTCGTTGATCATTATCTCTGCTTCTTGTTGCGAAATATAACTTCTATAATTTCCAGTACTCCGGACTGCAGGCGTTTGCTGTGGAGAACGAATGTTCGTTCTTTTTTTTGCTTTATTTCAAATATCTTAGCATTATAGAAGAATAGGCAGTAAATAAAAAGGTTAAGATTGTGACTCTACAAAGGTTTTACATTGTTGAACTGCCTACCTTCTTTCGTTCCTTTCATCATCTCACTTACCGTATGCACAGAGCGTTTAGTTGTCTTGTTTCTAGTGTTGTATTTTTTTTAGCCATGCTGATTGTAAAATAAATAGAAAGGAGTTGAGCGGTTATTTGTAGACGTGGATGCAAGTGCAGCGGTTCGAAGTTTGGCCTCTGTACACAGCAGCTGTGGATGAACCCAAATCGAGGGCCACCCTGTCGCTCCATCAGGTATCGATTCATTTGTGTTTTTCATAAGTTTTTTCCAGCGCACAGTTTCGATATGTAGCTTTTAGCGATTTTCCTTCTCATTTATTTCCATTCTTTATGGTTTAAACAGTGGTGGTCTAGGTGGCCTACCTACTTTCTCCCTATTTTCATTCTTTATTTCTATTATTTCCACTCTTCTTCGTCACATTCTTGAAGTCGTAGGAATTTGAGATGTGATAAAACAGCGCTCTCCTGAAGTTGAATTCATTCGAAGAAAATGCTATGACAAAGCAGCTAGTTAATATTCAAAAGTAATAAATTTTCGTTGCTATTAAAGTAAATGAAGGGCGTGTGTGAGGCAGTGGTCGGAGACGCCCTACAACATACACGTGGGATCGACCCCCGTGCCCATGGCCCACCTTCCATCCCGTCGGAGTCGGCAAATTGCTACCATACTTGTCTGGGAGGATATTAGCGCTGGTGCGATACATCGCTACGCTTCCGCGAGTCATTTATAAATGCTAGATATGCATTACTCTAAACGATGCGAAATGAAGTCAAATGCATGGCGTATCCCTCAGGGACTGATTAACGCTGAGAACTTTATCCTTTATCATTTTACTAAAGTAAGTGCTGGCTGAATTTCTACGTTGCCTTCAAATATCTCACACAGTTTCCTACACTCGTTTATATTTGTGCCGTTCTATTTACGAGGATACTAACACTGCAAAAGTAGGCCTAATGAGAACCACATCGTAACGAGACGGCGGCTCTAATGGGAAAATTAATGGATGTAAGAGACTGGTATGTCAGCACTTAGGGATGGAAACGTCAAAATGGACCTATAAACAGCGTTGAAGTGTTGTCCGAGATAAATACTTTACGTTCCTAGACAAACTCACCAAATATGTCTGATTTCTATATTATGACCGTATTTACTTGTACAACATCTGTTCCTGTTAATCATCGAGTAGCCGGAGAGGGCATCATTAGTAGTGGCTCCATCCTGCTTTGTGGCGTTCAAGAGCTGTCAATTCTTTTTGTTCAAGAAACATATTAGGCCTTATATTCTTCATGTGAAACATTTTTTTTTCATTAGCGCATTTTTTCGCACTAGTTTTTTTGGAATGAAGTTTTATTTCCACTTTTCTACGAGAGATTACCTCGAATAGCTTATTTACTTTTCCAAAAGTAGCCTTATGACTTTCCTTGCTGAACGTAATCTTGGACTATTTTCTTTTTAACCCCTAGAGAGCTTATCTGCAGTTTGAACGAAAGTGGAAGGCATTATCCTCATGCACGCAACCGCGCCTACGCATTTGTTAGCTCAACTTCGTTTATTTTGAGATTTATGAGGAGTATCATAAACTAGTTGGATAATCTGTCTTCGCAATGAGTCGTTTGAGGCTTTTCCCCTCAAGTCCTGGTGGACCAGCGCATTCCCAGTTTGTGACTACAAATGGTCCCCTACGCTTATTAGTCGGAGGAAAGCTTCTCTATTTGGCAATAGGTTGGATCGAAAACAGCTGTAGATATTGCCTACGGTTTAATATTAAATAGTTGTGCCATGAGGTGACGAATCCCTGGTCGAAATGAGTGTTCGACACAAAAGAACGGTATGCCGCTGTGGTGAAAAGATAAACCATTGAGTTGCTGCATTATTGTTATTCTTTGGCTAGCAATTTCTTATTCTATACGCTTTGCTAGGTAGATGGCAATTGAACGCGGTGGCGTTAAAAATTCAAAACTGCAATGCTAATAAAATATGTTCTAGTTAAATACGTTTTTGTGACTGGTCAGGTGGTACACCTGCGACGAGGTCATTCTGGAGCTGCAGCCTGCAATTTGTATCTCGGCAACTCGGCTAGTAATTTATGCTATCCTATGAACTGCATTTTCAACGTTGACTTCTGTGACGTTGGAATATGTACTAGCACGATTTTTGGTCACTGGTATTCTAAAAGGTCATCCAAATATATCGAATTTAGTTTAATTAGTAAAGGAAGAATTTTTCACTTTGAATATTCGTAAGAATATTCATCGTATTCTTTAAATTTCTTTTTTTTCATTTCGATCAGAGTTTAGCACCAAATTGTTCTAAAATTGGATCGCTCATAGAAAATCGCTATAACAATAAGAATGGATGCAAGAGATTTTAGAGCATTCTAGAGATGCATTTGAGTGCTTGAAATATGAAATTGATAGCTAACAAACTTGAACAACGCTTTTTTAAATTCGATGACTGCTGATGGTGCCATCAGCAATCACTCGTCAACGGTATTGATCTGGGGAGGCCAAATCGGCACTGAACCCAGTTAAACTGAGCTCAAGGAATCGCATGGTGTGGTGGTGAACGTGTTAGTCTCCGTAAAGGATAATAGCGCGTTCGTTCCCCACCACAAACACCTGCGGTCCGGACTTTTGCAAATATCTCAGCATCATTATGACTGGTGGTATTGTGTTCCTTTGTGGAGGAGTGAATTTTGAATAGTGTCATCAAAAATCTTAGTGATTTAGGCGTTCGCTGAGACTTCACTGATTTTTCCTAACTTCCAATCTTCAACTTCTCATCGTGGTCATGAGAACTCGCTTTTCAGGCGGTCGGTGTGGATCAGTCTTGCGGGGACCTTCCACTGGATACCGTATGTAACGGTCCGTTGAAAGCTGCTACCAACTACAAGTTCAAACTGAGACTATTTACAGCCCCAAATCTCTTTTCCGATACCGATTTCAGCGAAGTTGTCGTTACAGGTAGGATTATTTATCCTTCGTTTCACTTTTTTTCATCTCGTGCCATTTTTAAAATTCCTACGTTTATCCATTCACAGCGTTAAATTATCGAGTGAATATGCTAGAAAGGAAGAAGTTAATCACTTCTGAGTTATGTAGTTTTTTTTAAAATGGATTCTGTGGCGCTGCACCAGCTGTCAGCGACTTCCGGTCGCACTTTTCTCTTTCTCCCTCTTCAACTCCTTTTTTCCCGGTTTTCTGTCCGAAGCCTCCGCCTAGCTAAAGTGACTCTCAGTCGTTTACATTTGTATTATATTTTTGGCTACTTATGTAAAGCCGTAAATGGATAGTGTTTATTCAGTCGCCCTGCTTATTATTTGCCCTGTTCATCACAATCGCATTTCTTTTGTTTTCCTTTTCGTTTTCCACTTTTATCTTTTCTTTCTATTCATTGTTTTCACCTCAAGAAGCACTACTTTCATAGCGTCTGCTAAATTATTGGTGAGCAAAATATTGTGTTGGGATTGCTATACGCACTCCCATACTTGTTTTTTAGCGGATGGTTTATGGCTTCTCAACGAACAACCGCGAAAAACATCTATGAAAGCGCTTCGATTAATTTCTCACTTTTGAGACTCAGATTTTCCCCTCTCTGATCCAAAAGAGCGGTGATTGTCTGTGGTGGTGACCACCCGGTGCAGATTTTAGCGAGGTTGACGTCGGGACTCCACGAAACCACAGTGGCTATAAAGGATAAAGGATAAAACTCTCGGCGTTGATCAATCCCTGAGGGATGCGCCATGCATTCGACTTTATTAAGTATTGTTGGAGGTGATTGAATGCATACCTGGCCTTTACGATGGCTCGCGGTGGCCTGCCGATGTATCGAGCTAGTATTGCTATCCTTCCAGACAAGTCTGGTACCAATTTGCCGACACCGGAGGGATGGAAGGCTAGGTGGGCCATGGGCGCATTTCAGGTGCGCGCCGCAGTGGCGCCTCCAACCACTGCGCCACACGCGGCCCTACCACAGTGGCTAAACCAGCAAAACTCCGAAAAATGGAGAATGTGCTGGGGCTCCCACAACTGGTGAGGACGAGCCGTCCAAGTAAACATCAAACTAAGAGACTCAGATTCTAGGGCTGAAATCCGTGGTCCAAATCCATTTCGTGTGTTATTACTGTTTATTATTCACATCAGTCTAGGAGTTTGTGTGGATTATTTTCCTGGCTTAAAATATTTTGTGCTGACAAGAATACAAGGCAGTTTTAGGTGAATGGGCGCTGGAGTTGTTGGTGAAACCACCCCTCCTTTCTAATATCTTTTCTTTTCCGTGTTTTATAGACGTTGCTTCCTTCCCCATCTTTCTTCAACCACGCTTTCCACTGTTTCAGTCGCTTTCCATTGAGGCAGCGATGTGACATCGCTATAGAGGTCAGCATTTACTACGTGTATCCTAACCCCGTCGTTTCTCAGAGGATTTCCCATCTTTGCGCAAAAGTTCCGCTCGTTCTCCACCGTTATCGATTGCATATCCTCGATTACGAATTCTTGCTTATGAACTCTCGTCGTGGGTTCGGCGGAGCCGAACAGTGAAAGGGAACGGCTCGGCACGCACACACTCCGCCTCCGCACTGTGGCGAAGCCTCGCAGCTTCATCTCTGTCAATTGCCGCCATTTCTCCATTCTACTCCGTTTTGTTCTCAGTTCTAAGTTCTAATCCATGTCGAGTTTATAACAAAATGAAAAAGGAAAGTTCCGTTTAAAATTTTCTTCAAAGGACATTTTGTTAAGAGTATTTTTATGGGTTACTTGAAGCATAGTTTCTTTGAAAGTAGTCCTTGTTTACGAAAGCTGCACTTTGTGAGCCAAGAACTTGACCACGGTAGTTAAGAATAATGGGACTTTAAAATGTGCAGTAATAATTCTGATGGATTGTCGCCGAAAGTATGGATGAAACATGCAAAATCTAACACCTTACATGTTTAGCTTTTAATATTTTCCACCGTTTCCCTCAATTGCTAAAACTTCAGTTTGCTTCGATATTTTCCGAGTGTTTTATATTCGTTTCTGTGGTTTTCGCTGTTAAAGATTTCTAAGTGGACAGAAGATTTATTCACTTTTTACCATTCCAGAGGCGGCGTCTCGTGGATTGACGCAGAAGATAGCAGCACTCGCGCTCTCCGTCGTCGTCGTCCTCGGAGTGCTTGGAGTGCTCTTCATCCCCCACTGGAGCCGATCGAAAAAAGCCAGGTACCACTCGCATATGTCCCAGCTCCACCCAGCCAGTTAGATAGCGTTACCAGTGAACGAACTCGTATTTCCTTTGCCCACAGGCTGTTTTGCAATCGATTTCCAACCGCTTGAGAGCATGTTCTTTATTACACGCCCATACTCTACCTAAGAGCACCGAAATACCACCACACTTGTAAGCAAATGAACAACGCCAAAGTTCTGGTAATCAACTAGTGGATTACATGGAAAATTCAGTCGTTAAATACGTTAAATTTTGCAAATCCCCTTTACTGAGACGGGTTTTAAGAACCGAATTGTTTTCACCTTTTTTGGGTTTACGATGTTCTTTGCAAAACCATCATACTCTTGGCCATGACATCTCGATGTCGTACCTTTTCTTGCATATAAATGACGTCGGAAAATTTTTGCAGTTGAAAAGAGCATCTTTTATAGATTTTAAGGTCTTGCAACATCTTCGAGTTTTGCAACCTTTCTATTCTCTCTCGGTCCTCGGTTATAAGTAGTATCGTATCGCGTAGGTATCGCAACCATATTTTACATCAATGTTAAGTTTGTCTTTTCTCACTATTTTCTATTATTCTTTCTAATAACCGGGAACTTATAATAGAAGTTTCGTCTGAGCAATCTGTTCCTACTTTTTCTCCTCCGAAAATACTTTAAATCGAATTCTTCCTGTTCTTTTGGAGCTTCTCCTTGGAAGGAAGCATTGATTCCTTCTTTTGTTATTCGTCCTCAGTTCCGGCTTCATCGAATATCATGTCCCGTCGGCAGATTTCATTGTTTTCTGGTCGTGATGCCAGCTAAATGGTTTTCCATGGGGCTGGAACTAGCGCACGAGAGCTTCGTCTGTCAACGACTTTCTCCTTGCTTTTCTTGACTCCTTCTGTTTCATAACATTTCGTTCGAGCACACTTGCTTAGATCGATGTGGAGAAAAGTAGGAATGTTAAAATTGCCATACCTAACAGGTTTTTATTTCATTTGCCATTACGAATTGCATGTAAACGAACCATTTCAACTCATATTTGGTTAGTCAACAGCGAACACGTTATGACAGGACGTAAACTTCTTTTCCTTTTCGAATTTCGCAGATTAGCAGTCTGGCAGCTTTAAAGCACTTTAGCATAAATCTCGCCTGCCTGCTTTACACCAAAATGGTTTAAATTAAATTTCCAGATAGGTTTCGAGATGATATGTCATTTATAATTTCCTTTGCAACCTATTCTTTTGTGAGAGATTCCTGATTTAAGCGGAGGCGATGGTTTTCCCTTGAATACCGTGTTGTGGAAAAAGCTCCTTAGCACACTTCCGCCAATGTGCTTTAATTTCAAGGCCCGCAAAACCCGAAGTAATCTCTCTTTTGAATTTTCTTCGGGCAACCAAGTCTCTCGTCCCTCCGAGATCGGGAAATTGATACCGGACTTGTCTGGGAAAGCTCACTCTCTGCAATCCAATTGGGAACGCTCCAGCCTGATTGTCTTAAGACCAAAGTTTTTACACCAAAGTTACCGATTGTAAGAAGTTCATGAGCGATGGGGTGTATCCAGTATATTGTCCAGATGTTGTCTTTTTGTTATCATTAATTTTTCTCATGATGCGTTTTCTTTCCGGCTATTATTGTAGATTTAGTCGTTTCATTGATGAGCTTACACGAGGTTGTTACATAAACTGTTTTTTGGTAAACGTTCCGGCGTCTTCGTCTCTCTAAACCCGATTGAAATCGATGTTGCTCAATCGTTCTTCTTCGTGATGTGGGTTTTCGTAGTCGTATCGAGTCGAATCTTCCTGAATGGAGTACCGTTCGAATGAAATGATCTCGTTTAGTGCGATACGCTTTTATACGTGGAGGTTTTAATGTACCTGTTTATGAGAATGTCATCTAGAAGTAGTATAAATGTAGGTTATTACGCTATTCTGAAATTCGTGTCTCTCTTCGTAGTGGATCCTTGATGATTCATCATCCACTCCAGAGCCAAAGTCTTGATTTAAAATCACCGTTCTTTTAACGTCCAAGATTAGATGTGAAGGTAAACTAGTGATTTAAAATAACACCATTAAAATCAATACGTTCTCTCATAGATAGCACATACTTGAGAATTCCATACTCAGAAAGTCGGTGAACTCTTGAGAAGGGGAGCTTTTTTCTTAAAAAAAACACTTTTATAAAATGCAGAACTGTTGTTTATTCGTAGAAAATTGGATTATAGTTGGAGAAAGGTTCGACTATGAGAAAGAAGCATAGTTTCATACTTCAACCTACTCATTTTTCGTTTTTCGACGCCTCACAAACGTCTGGGAGTTTTTAAACTTTTTTCTAGGTCACCTACTTATATACTCTCTCTTATTCCACAGCCCACATCATATCTGAGGGTGGCACGGCCTTATACCCAAGTTTGAGTTCTTAACGAACAAACGGGCGTCGCGTTTCATCCTTCGCCTTTCGTTCTGTTGATTGTAGAGTGACTCGAGTAGGGCCCATTAAACCTTCATTTCTCCCTATCGCGTGCGGGAGTAACCCAGTGAGTTCTACTCGCTCTAGGAGCGCGCTAGCATCATATTTTTCTTCTACGACTTTCGAATAGAACTCTAGCCATCGGCTCAGTGGTCTTACTGGTGTTCGTTCGATATCTCGAGGAGTCTAATCGCTAACGATTGTTATTAATAGGACATCGTTCATGCATATTGCTGGTCTGGCCCATTTTATCTTCGACAATTTGCCGTTTAGAGCGACGTCTTTGATTTTCAATCGTTGACGTAAGCTGAAGCTTCGGATCCTGTCTTTCACTTGCGTGATGTGAGATACTCCTAACATTGTCCTTTCGCTTGCTCCTTCTATAACGCAGGGTGATTTTCCATTCTGCTTACGTAGCGACCAGGTTTCTGGCGCTTACTTTACGAAAAGGTGGGCACAGTCGAGTGTTCTTTGTCTTCTTCACTACATCCTCGATGCTCTTGAAAGCTCGTCAAGCCGCCAGCTTCCTCCTACTCAAATTTGGAGCTAAGTCGTTCATCATATTGATTTCCCGACCAGGACAGATGTAACTGGAGCACTCGGAGATATTCGCTCCGTTGAGCGTGAATGGGGCATACGAAACCAATCCGTTCTTCATGAAGATCGTTTTTCTGAGATTTAGTCGAAGTCCAAATTTTCCACAGGCATTATCAAAGTCAGCAAGCATTCGTTCCGTTGCTTGATGTTATAAGAATGATGTCATCAGCAGAACAAAGATGATTTAATTGTCAACCGTAGATTTTCACTCGTATGTCGTCCCATTCTAGTGTTCGCATGACGTTCCGGAGGGTAGCAGGAAATGATTTTGGCGAGATGGTATCGCCTTGTCTAATCCCTCTTTTCTCGTCGATGTTAATGTCGTCATAAAATGGTGGTACTTTCCGTGTGAACTTTTTATATAGCTCACGAAGAATCTTTATATGCTCAGTAGGAACAAGCTGGCGGTCCTGAGCTTTCATGATTGCTTCTTTATCAACGAAGTCGAAAGTTTTCCTTAAATTGTTGGGCATAAAACAGAGCGCTTTCTTTTGCCTTCGCGGTAACACACCGAGACTTGTTATCGTGTGTATGCGGTAATCGTACTGAATCCTTTTCGAAATCCTTCGCTTTCACGTGGTTTTCATTCTTCCAGTGTTTTGTCAGTCCTGTTCACGATGACTCCAGCGAAGAGTTTACAGACAAGCAGCGTGCGGATTGGACGAATATTGTCGATGTTGAGGAGATGTCGTTTTTGAACAGGAACACGTTATTGCTGGTCTTCTGTTAAATAAGAACCTTGCGTTCTGACAGGTATATGCCGAACCACTGTATTTATGAGAATTAGCGGAAGGTTTTTCAGTTCAGATCTTATCCTGTTGGACCAGGTGTTGTTCCATTCTTCACCGGCGAAATATTATGGCGGGTTTCGGAATGCAGGACCGGTAATAAGACATCCATACTCCTTTATATCAAATGAGGTAAGGAGGACGTAGCTATTGAAGAGATCGGAGAAGTAATAGAGAATGATTTTCTCCAATGGTTCATGGGAATTATAACTGCTTCGCCTGGGCGCCGGAGTATAATCATCTTGGTGCACCATTTGTAATTGACGAAGCTTCGGAGGACTTTGCGAATGCTTATCCCATCTTCTGCAGCTTCGACCATAACAGCTGCTCTTCTGTCTTTAAGATGCATGTTCGGGCGTGAGTTGGCGGTTGCTTACAGCTCTTGCGATTCCACGCTGGCTTATCAGCCCGTTTCTGGCGACAGATGTCCCTTGGTGACTTTCGAACTCTCTACTTTGATAGCGCTAACGTGAGATGTTGAGTGAACCGATTGTATTCCTCATCGATGTTGTCGAGAACGACATCTTCCCGACAACCGAGTAATGAATTGAATAAATCCCAATTTATGGTGGTTTTGGGACTTAGTTGTTGAATTTAGCGTGTTTTTCTTCTTTCCGCGAGAAGTGAGGTCTTGCACTAAGGAGACGATGATATGATCCCGTGTAGCATTTTGGGGTAACAGCGAGATTGGTTCGACAAAACTTTCGATTTATATGCGATCTATTTTGTTATGGTACTCTCCAGTGTGAAACTTCCATACCCAGCGTTGAGAGCGGGGCTTCTGTAATTACGAGTTGGCATGAATGGTTTTGGACGTCATGATAAAATCAGACAGCAGCTCACCCTGTTCGTTACGTTCCAATCCACTGGTTCTAATGTGGCGTTTCTCAGACGTCTTCTTGGGTTGAATCTTAGCGTTGAGATCTCCACTGATCACCGTAAAGAATGTATTGTCTTCTCTATAAAACTTTTTCAAGTCCATACAGCACGCTTCAACTTCGTCTCCGTCATAGCCTGATGTCGACATTCTCCAATAACGGTCTTGAGGAGTGTATGGTCTTCTCTGTAGAAGCTCTTCAAGTCCATATAGAACGTCTCGAGTACTTCGTCTTCGTCATGGTGTCGACGAAGATTATCAAAGCTGGTACTGATCCACATCTCTTCAATCGTAAACGTCGGTTTCGGGTTGTTAGTTTTTCGAAAACCCGTCATTAATTTCTCAGTGGTTCAATGCTTTTAGGTATTTTTGTGAGGTTTGGTTTTTCACTGTTTGGCATCAAGTGAAGGATCTTAAAATTAGACGCTTATCCACATAGATCCAACATCTGGTAGGCGATGAATCTTTCCACCAATCCATTTACTGTCGGTGATGGCAGTCTTTACTCTCTGAATCCGCTATGTTTTATGTGTTAATTTGCTATTTTCCCTCTTGGATCACGTAAATGAAATTAAATCATTTAGTTGAGTTAATGTTATTAAGTTTTTTGACTTTTCAGTATTTTAGCGTCAGTTTAAATTCGTCATCTTAAAATGTTTAGTAATCCCACCTATCGGCTCGCAGAATTACTCCGCTTAAATGTGAAGGCGGCCAGAATGCAGTCATATTCAGACCGGTATACACATACAGATATACACATACAGATACATACGGATATACACACGAGATTGATTCCCGCGCCCTAGGCTGACCAAGCATTCTTCCATCCTTCCGGGGTCGGCAAAACTGGTACCAGACTTGTCTGGGAGGATAACAGCACTACCTCGATATATAGGTAGGCCATTGCGAGTCATCGTAAAGCCCAGATATGCATTAAATCACCACCAACGATGCTTAATGGAGTCGAATGCATGGCCTTACCTCAGGGATTGATCAGCGCCGAGAGCTTTATTGTTTGTCCTTTTAATCTGCATATTTAGAGCCTTTGCATGAATTCCCATCCATTTGCTTTCTGATTTCGGGCACTGTTATTGCTTTTTATAAGTATAGTTTTCTGAACAACGGATTGAAACATGAGCTATCTTCGTAGTACTTAAAGATATCAAGAACGACCTATCGAGTAGAACGTATTATTCATTATTGGTAACTTCTTCAAGGGATTAAAACTTATGAGATTTATAAGAGCGTGTTAGTCATCCTATATTTCTATTGTATCACGGATCTCCCTTATATGAGGTATCTCGAGTCGGTTAGTCGCGAGGCTACGTGGCGCGTCCCTAGGTGGTGGATAGGGGGTTAATCGCTGACCAAAAGCGACCTCTGCTTCCCTGAGACGCAGGTGGATCCAGGGGATGGACTTCCTGTTTCTGCTGCGCCGATTTGGCGCATACTTTCTGCATTTGCTAGGCGTGTGTTGGTGCGTTCTCGCTTTATGCGGATTGTATTCTAAGAGTCAGTTCGGCCAAAACCCTGCAATCAAGTGATCGGGAAGTATATGGGAGGCGCTTAGGAGTCGCCTCCAACAAATAAGCTCCTATCAACTCTGGGAGAGCCTGGCAAGCTACCCGTGAGTATATCCAGCCCCCACGTTCAGAGCCCAGAAAGCTATACGTGGGTATCAAATATGCTAAATACAGTAAAAAAAACGGGCCTTATTCTCCTGACCCCGAAAGAGCCTCCAATTTCGCAGCGTTGGGTAGGACGAGTACGGAGAGGCTGTTAAAATCTCAGGGCCATTGGTAGCCGCCTGGATCACGAACAACTATGGTGACGACCTGTACCTACAATGCACTTACACTTGCATCCGAGTCCTCGATAGAGGACTTGCTCATGCAAGCAAGAATGATAAGATACGACGTCATCGACCTGGCCGAGACGAGACGACGCCATCCATTCAACGCTGTCTATGACACTGGAGAAGAACTGTTTCTCGGAACATGCGACAGTAAAGGAGTAGGCGGTGTCGGGGTTCTCGTCAACACGAGTTTGTCCATGAACATCGATTCATTCGAACTGCTTGCAACCCGAATCGGACGTTTACGATTAAAAAGATGTGGATTAATACCGGCTTTGACAATCTTCGTCGTTTAGGCGCCAACATCAAACTATGACGAAAAAGAAGTCGAAGTGTTCTAAATGGACTCTTCAAGGTCATCATTGGAGATTTCAACTCCAAGATTGGACCAAGAAGAACGTCTGACGAACGTCACATTTGAAGCCGCGGATTAGAATGGAACGCACAGGTTGAACGGCTATCTGAGTTTATCATAGCAACCAAGACCATCCATGGTAACTCGCATTTCCAGAAGCCCCACCCTCAATGCCGGACGTGGGAGTCTCCCAATGGAGAGTGCCATAACGTAATAGACCACGTCTTAGTAAATAGACAGTTTTGCCTAACCGATGTAGCTGTTGTCCCAAAATTCTACACGGGGTCAGACCACCGTCTCCTTCGTGCAAGATTTTATTTCTCGCGGAAAGGAGAAAAAGCGGCTAAACTCAAAAACCAAAGTCTCAGAACCACAACAAACTGGGACTTATTCAACTCATTAGTCGGCTATTGGGAAGATGCCGTTGTGGATAACATCGACGAAGAATACCATCGGCTCATTCAGCATCTTCACGCTAGCGCTATGAAAGCTAAGAGTTCGAAAGCCACCAAGAGACGTCTGTCTCCAGAAGTACTCGAGCTGATACGCCAGCGTGGAATCGCTCCAGCTGCTGACAACCGTGAACCAAAATCCGAAGTTGCGAAACAACGCAGACAGGCGATAAAAGATCTTGAAGAGAGAAGAGCAGCAGTTATGGTCGAAGCTGCAAAGGAAATGGCCTGGCTTTTCATACGCTGCCTGTCTTAATGCAAGGTGCCTACTCAATGGAAAACCAGCAAGACAGTGTTATTGTTCAAGAAAGGTGACCTACACGATATAGGCAGTTATCGCCCAATCTGCTTGCTGTCTGTCGGCTACAAACTTTTCACTCCAGTCATCCTAAACAGGATTGACGGAGCACTTGACGACCGGCAGCCATGTGAGCAAACAGGGTTTCGTAAAGGATTTAGTACGATGGACTACATCCACACGATAGCAAGGCGCATTGAATTGTCGCGAGAGTAAAAAAAACCGCCCTGTCTCACTTTCATCGATTTAAAGAAGGGTTTTGATTCAATTGAGATAGAAGTAGTCATGGAAGCCTCTGACAGTCAAGGAGTCCCTACTCAGTGAATAAAGGTTCTTCGTGAGCTGTACAAAAATTTCACAACTAAAATTTCACCACTCTACAACGATATTAACGTTGACGTCAAAAGAGGAATTAGGCAAGGCGATGCAATCTCGCCAAAACTATTTACCGCCTCCCTCCAGAATGTCATTCGCACATTGGAATGGGACGACATGGGAGTGAGAATCGATGCTCAACAGTTACATCATCTTTGCCGATATCATCGTCTTTATAACACCAAACGTTAGGCGAGCAGAACGTATGCTTGTCGACTTTGATAAAGCCTGTGGAAAGGTTGGTCTTCGACTAATTATCCCAAGAATGATGTTTAAGAACGGATTGGTTTCGTATGGCCCATTCATGCTCAATGGGACGAATATCTCTGAATGCTCCAGTTATGTCTATCTAGGTCGTGAAATCAATATGACGAACGACTTAGCTCCAGAGCTGAGCAAAAGGAAACGAGCGGCTTGGGGAGCCTCAAAAGCATCGAGAATGTAGTGAAGAGAACAAGGAACACCCAACTCCGTGCCCACCTTTTCCACTCAACGGTACTTCCTCTCTAAACGTATGCGTCAGAAATCTGGTCGCTGCGTAAGCAGGATGAAAGATCACTCAGCGTTATCGAACGCACACTCGAATGAACGATGCTAGGAGTATCCCGTTTCACACAAGTAAGGCATGGGATCCGAAGCTCGAACCTTCGTCAACCATCAAAAAACAAGGATTCCATTCTGTACGACTGACAGTCGACGATGAGATGGGCTGGACATGCAATGCGTATGAATGACAGTCGATGGACAAGAGCCGTTAATGACTGGATTGCTCAGGATGTGAAACGCACTGGAGGAAGACCACCGACCCGAAGGTAGGAGTTTCTCATAAAAAGCCTTGAAGAATGGTGTGATGCTCAACGAGTACTTAGAGCGAGTAGAGCCCACTGGGCTACTCTTGCATGTGACAGGGAAAAGTGGAACTGACGCTTTGCTGGCGTCCACTCGAGTCAGTCGGCGATCAATGGGGCTACAGGTGATACAGGTGATGACAGCGTGTTAGTTATCTTATGTTTCTATTGTATGCATCTAAAGTTAAATTTATTGCTAACAAACGTCTTGCGAAATTTGGTGCTTCGACTCGAATGCCCTTGTGAAATCCGCTCATTTTGTATTCTGGGCGCATTATGTTTGAATGGAACACGAAATTGAAGCCGTTTTTTGTTGTTTTGTGGCGCGTATTGTGCAGTGACCTTATACTACACGCAGGGTCGTTGGGTCGATCCCACATTCCGGGCTA
The DNA here is from genome assembly GCA_009735665.1 of Angiostrongylus cantonensis. Classification (NCBI taxonomy): domain Eukaryota; kingdom Metazoa; phylum Nematoda; class Chromadorea; order Rhabditida; family Metastrongylidae; genus Angiostrongylus; species Angiostrongylus cantonensis. The sequence continues at coordinate 1,630,173 of MQTX01000042.1, read as the reverse complement.
AGCAGTCCTTCCATCCACGTTGGGTCAACAAATTGGTGTCAGAATTGTCTAGAAGCTTGTAGCACTGATGTGATACGTTGGTATGTTACCGCAAGGCATTGTTTAGGCCATATATGCATCCAGTCAATCTCCAATATCCAAATGCCCATTCCAACCTCTACAATACTACAAATTAAATCGCCTGCTTGGCATACTCTAGTGGATTGCTCAATGCCGAAAGCTTTGTTCTTGTACACTTTTCTTGGGTTTTCATGAAGAACATGGGGAAGAGATAACACCAGAATATTTTTTTGCTTTTCATTATTATTACCTGTAGAGAGAAGTTCGGTATATCTTTCCTTGTAGATTAGTAGTTCGGTCGGATACCTGAACGTCACTAATCAAAGAGGATAAAGGATAAAGCTGTCGGCGTTGATCAATCCATAAGGGATGCGCCGTGCATTAGACTCACAAAGCATCGTTTTGAGGTGATTGAATGCATATATGGCCTTTACAGTGACTCGCGGTGGCTCACTGTTGTATCGAGCCAGTGCTGCTATCCTCCTAGAGAAGTCTGGTTCCAGCTTCCCGACAACCTCGGAGGAGTGGAAGGCTTGCTGAGCCACGAGCGTCGATCCCATCCGACCGCTGTGCCACACGCGGCGCTAACAGCAGTAATTAAATCGGATAAACATTAAAACAACTTATTTTCGTCCAGCTCGCTTTCGGTCGTCGTAAGTGACTTGTTTCTGGCAAAATGGCATATAAGAGGACCTTTCTATAATCCGTGAATAGACTTTGTGCAAATATATCTGGTGGATGTGATCTACCAACATGTGCGTTCACTTTGTAGACCTTCGTTGTGGAATGTTATTGGATTCTCTTGAGCGCTACCTTACCGTTATTCTCGTGCACCATGCGTTGACTCTTTCCATCTCATTAGAAACCCATTTATTTTTTACTGATGAGCCATATTTATGTTTCACTTCGAATGTGTGTTTCTCTGAGACGCTTTCTGTTTGAGATCAGTGAGACGTTTTTCGAGAGATATGAGCTTCGAATTTATGTCAGTAGAGTAGTTGTACAAGATATGCCCACTGCGCTTTTGTTGTTTGTGCTTCTCTATTCTTTTCTATGTGCTTCTGCTTCCGTCTCCTATGGACTTTCTTTTCAATTTCTTGGGGGCAGCCTATCATCTGGTTCTACGCATTTTTGACAAAAAATATTTCTATGTGCACTTGTGGACTTTTCGTTAATAGTGAGTTTTTCATCGAAAGATTAAAAATATAGGCACTTGATCATCCATGGATCAATGTGGTCGTGTTGTGAAGCTCGATCATAATTTGTAGCAGTTTTTTTTTTAGCGCAGTGACATATCCCTATGAAGAACAGCTTCAAGTCAGCGCAATAATTGAATCTGTTTTCTAGCTCTTCCTTTAATATCCCAGTTTTCTAGACAAAGTTAAGAACTCATTCTTCATAGCAAACGCCGCTACATTCTCTAGCAAAGAGTAAAAGACGATAAAAGTATATTTAAAAAAACGAGAGAAATGGGGAAGTTGATGATGAAACTACGGGTTGCTGCAAAGTTTCTACTTGTTTAGAAATCGAGCGGAACGAATCACCTTGCAGTTGTTCGTTTTCGTGACACGTAGACTCGTTGTGGTCTAGTTGAAATCGGATTGCATATTAGTGTGCTTCGCCTTTCAGGGACGTTTACGCCACATCCAAGGAGTCACAGTGGGCTGCTCTCAAAATGATCATGGCTGAACGGGCAGCTGACTGTCTGGCCAAGTTGGGTCTCGATAGCTCGGCGCACAATTCGGATCTCTCTAACCAACCCTCTCATCTGCAACCCACTTTTGGTCACCATCGCAGGTCATTTAAAGCTTTCTGTTTTACTATGCACTATGAAGAATTGGTCTCATAGAAATCATCACACTTTCTGGATATTATTTTCGTAAAACAAAAGTCAGTGCCGTATAAGTTATAAACACCGCGTGATAATTTGTAGTTCTTTAATAAGAACTTCCCTGCTTTATGAACCAATGGAATTTTGTCCATGTTTCTGTTGTAAAATATCTAAAAGGTTTTCGTATGGTCTAATGAATCATTCTGGAAGGCCTTTCATGATGTTTGTAGAATAGAACAAATGCATTTGAATATGTCACTGCTGCAATAGTTCATTTACAACCACCGTAGCGGTTTTCTTATATTCTAAGCATTCTATCAAGTTCCATATGTAACCAGATAGTTTGTTACATCTAGGTGTCGCAGTTTAAGAGAACGAACAGGTGTTGATCACCGACTGGAAAGACTTCCGAGTGGACCGATTCACAAAACTCCGCTCTACACCGTCATCACCGGTGTGAACACCAATAAAAGGTTAGATTTGGTGTGAATGACCTCATTCAAATGATGAGGAACCAGATATGTGTAAATTCTACTTGAACAAATCTTCGTATTGAAAATTGCTTAGAAACGTGATTAGTAATGTAAAAATAAGAAGGGGCTTGCGGAAGTCTACCGCGCTGGTGGGAGAAAAAGCAGCTACGAGGAAAAACCGAAGCAATACGGAGGAGCTGCATTCGAAGGCACTACATGCGGATTATATAGAATGTCTTTCCATAGAAATTTAATGCAAGAAATCTGATGATTGCAACAAAATACATGGTTACAAGCCTCAGTTCCAACAGCAGTGTAGTAGTTTGTGGTAGCTAAATCGTGTGGTGTAAAAAATTAAGGATAAAGCTCTCGCCGTTGATCAAATCCTGAGGGATGCGCCATGCATTCGACTTCACTAAGTATCGTTGGAGGTGAGTGAATGCATGTCTGGCCTTTACAATGACTTGCGGTAGCCTCCCGATGCATCGAGCCAGTGCTGCTATCCTCCCGGGCAAGTTTGCTGCAAATTTGCCGACCTCGGAGTGATGGAGGGCTTGCTTGGCCATGGGCCTTGGGATCGATTCCACGTCCGTGTGGCAGTGGCGGGCGCTTCCAACCATTGCGCCACACGCGCTTCTTAGCGAAGTCGTATGGTAATATCATCAGTGGTTCTATAGTTAACCATGAAATGTGCTCTTTATGCAATTAAAAATGTAAAGTGTCATGGTTATGTGGACGTCTGGTGAAAGGGCTAAATGAAAAAAGAGCAGTAATTGTTCGCTGTAAGATTTGAAAGAACATCCACAACTTGTCATGGTATTCGCCTGGTTTAGAAGAGCAACCAAGATAATCTAATCGCGTTACCCTCTACCGCGCTTTTGCCTTCCCAAAATACTATACAAGTGAACTGGACGATCACCTGTATCACCTGTAGTCTCGTTGATCATCGAGTGACTCGAGCAGGCGCCAGTAAGCCTTCCATTCTTCCTTGTCGCATGCAACAGTAGCCCAGTGGGTTCAACTCGCTCTAAATACTCGTTGAGCGTCATATCTTTCTTCTAGGGGTTCTATGAGGAACTCCGATCATCGGTTCGGTGGTCTTCTTGCAGTGCGTTTGACATCCTGAGGAATCCAGTCACTAACGGCTCTTGTCCATCGGTTGTCATTCATACGCATTACGTGTCCAGCCCATCTTATCGTCGACTGTCTGTCGTACAGAACGGCATCTTTGTTTTTTGATAGTTGACGCAGGTCGGGGCTTCGGATCCCATCCTTTAAATTGTGTGAAGCGGGACACTCCTAGCATCGTAATTTCGACTGCGCGTTCGATAGCGCTGAGTGATCTTTCATCCTGCTTAAGTAGCGACCAGGTTTCTGACGCAAACGTTAGGGCAGGAAGAACCGTTGAGTCGAAAAGGTGTGCGTGCACAGATTCGAGTGTTCTTTTGTCTCTTCACTACATCCTCGATGCTCTTGAAAGCTTCCCAAGCCGCTCGTTTCCTTCCGCTCAGCTCTGGAGCTAAGTCGTTCATCATATTGATTTCCCGACCTAGATAGACATAACTGGAGCATTCAGAGATATTCTTTCCGTTGAGCCTTGGGAGGTTTAGTCGAAGACCAATCTTTTCTCAGGCTTTATCAAAGTCGCCAAGCATACGTTCCGCTTGGCTAACGTTTGGTGTCATAAGGGCGATATCGTCAGCAAAGCGAAGATGATGTAAATGCTGACCATCGATTCTCACTCCCATGTTGTCCCATTCCAATGTTCGCATGACATTCTGGAGGGTGGCGGTAAATAGTTTTGGCCAGATTGCATCTCCTTCCCTAACTCCTCTTTTGACGTCAACGTTGTAGAATGGTGAAATCTTTGTACCGCTCATGAAGAATCTTTATGTACTGAGTAGGGATTGCTTGACTATCAGGGGCTTCCATGACTACTTCTATCTCAGTTGAATCAAAAACCTTCTGTAAATCGATGAAAGTGAGACAGGGCGGTGTTTTGTACTTGCGACACTTCAATGAGCCTTGTTATCGTGTGGATGTAGTCCATCGTACTAAATCCTTCTCGAGACCCTGCTTGCTAGTACGGCTGTCCTTCGTCTAGTGTTCTGTCTATCCTGTTTAGGATGACTCGAGTGAAAAGTTTGTAGACGACAGACAGCAAGCAGATTGGGCGATAGTTGCCTATATCGTGTAGGTCGCCCTTGAACAACAACACGGTCTTGCTGGTTTTCCACTGAGCAGACGCACCTTGCATTCAGACAGGCAGCGGGTGAAAAGCCAAACCATTTCCGAGCCTCTGCAGCTTCGACCGTTACTGCTGCTCTTCTCTCTTCAAGATCTTCTTTTATCGCCTGTCTGCATTGTTTCCCAAGCTCGGACGTTAGTTCGAGGTGCCTGCAGCTCGTACGATCCCACGCTGTCAGATTAGCTCGAGATTTTCTGGAGACAGACGTCTCTTGGTGACTTTCGAACTCTCAGTTTTTATAGCGCTAATGTGATGTTGAATGAGCCGATGGTATTCTTCGTCGATGTCATCGACAGCGGCATCTGCCCAAAAGCCGATTAATGGATTGAATAATTCCCAGTTTGCGGTGGTTCTGAGACTTCGATTTTTAAATTTAGCGGCTTTTTCTCCTTTCCGCGAGAAGTAGAGCCTTGCACGAAGGAGACGGTGGTCTTATCCCGTGTAAAATTTTGGGACAACAGCGACATCGATTAGGCCAAACCTAATTATGTGGTCCATTCGCTATGGTACTCTCCATTGGGAGGCTCCCACTTCCAGCGTTGTGGGTGGAGCTTCTGGAACACTGAGTTACCATTTATGGTATTGGTTGCCATGATAAACTCAGTCGTTCACCCTGTGTGTTCCATTCTAATCCGACGTTCCTCAGACGTTCTTCTTGGTCCAATCTTGGCGTTGAAATTTCCAATGATGACCTTGAAGAGTCCATTTAGAACACTTCGACTTCTTTTTCGTCATAGTTTGATGTTGGCGCCTAAACGACGAAGATTGTCAAAGCCGGTATTAATCCACATCTTTTTAATCGTGGACGTCCGATTCGGGTTGTAAGCGGTTCGAATGAATCGATGTTCATGGGCAAACTTGTGTTGACGAGAACGGGGACGCCACCGACTCCTCTAGTGTCGCATGTTCCGAGGAACAGTTCTTCTCCGGTGTCATAGACGGCGCTGAATGGGTGGCGTCGTACCTTATCATTCTTGTTTGCATGATCAATTCTTCTATCGAGAACTCGGATGCAAGTGTACGTGCATTGTAGGTGCAGATCATCACCATAGTCGTTCGTGATACAGGCAGCTTCCATTGGTCCTGAGATTTTGGCAGGCTCTCCGTACTCGTCCTACCAAACGGTGCGAAGTTGTGGTCTCTTTCGGGGAAAGGGAATGAGGCCCGCCTTTTTAAACTGTGTTTATCATTTTGATGCCCCCGTATAGCTTTCTGGGGTCTGAACGTGGGGGCTGGATATACTCACGGGTAGCTTGCCACGCTCTCCCATTGTGGGCAGGAGCTTACTTGTTGAAGGCTCCTACCCGCCTTCCATATACTTCCCTGTCACTTGATGGCTGACTTTTCACCGAATTGACTCGCAGAATACAATCTCCATGAGCTAGAACGCACCCACACACGCATGCATGAATACGCCTAGCAAATACAGAAGTATGTACCAAATCCGCACAGCAGAAACAGGGAGTCCATCCCTTGGATCCACCTGCGTCTCATGGAAGCAAAGGTCGCTTTTGGTCCGCCATTAGCTCCCCATCCACCACCCGGGCACGCCCCACGTAGGCTCCTTACTGACCGAATCGAGATCCCTCATGTGGGGGAGTTCCGTGCGAAGTGGACGATGAGTATTAATCACTGCTGCGCAGTCACATTTATCAATCAGTAGAAGACTTTGATCCCGTTGTCGGTGATCCAAGCCTTGGACAATGAAGGTGCTCCGACCCAGTGTTTCAGGACTCATTGTGAGTTAGGGAAGTTCGACAACAGATTCGTCTTCATAAGTACTAAAATCCTTACCTCCCTGCATAGCTGACACCTTCTATGTAATTGGTAATAGTAGTGACTGTTCTCAGCGGCGTTCCTTTTATCTCCGGAAAAATCCGAATTCTTCCGCAGTGGAGGATTTTGCATGCATTTCAAGCACTGCTTTTCAACACAGTTCATTATTCTACTCCACATTCATGAGTAGCATTAGTATTCCAGGAACATTTTTCGAGTTTCTATGTTGTGTGCATATTTAATATTTCTACAAAGAAACCTCTCAAGGTTTCTTTCCTAAATCATTTTGTATTAATTTGGACATCTTTTGGCATCATATACAGTTTGTCGAATACGTAATAGCTAAAAGAGTTAGGAAACCATTAACCGGCGAAACGAAAGTGGTAAAAACGATCAATCTTTTTCAGTAGACCCGTTGAAATTCTGGATTTTGCTGATCACGTTCGCATGATGGCTGTTGATTCTGGTTTTCGATTCTCCGAGGAATACGAGGTGATTAAGGACTTCATTTCCAATTCCAAAGTTTGTGTACCAATCGATTTTTCTTCTCATTGTTGTGGAATTTACAATAATAATTTCCGCAACAAATACATAAAAATTGCTTGTAAGAAGAACATTTTCCACAATGTTCCAGATCTTGAGAAACGTCGGTTGTGGACAAACGTATAATGCTGCTGAATTGCCATCGAATAAATCTAAGAATAGGTGAGTTTTGAATAAAACTGACTTCGCCGCACCTTTGAATTTTGTTTATTTCAGATTCACCAACATTCTCCCATATGACCACTCTCGGGTCAGGCTACTAGAAATCACGGATCAGGAAGGTGCCGACTATGTGAACGCCAACTATATACCGGTGTGTAAACAGTTGTTTTAGAAAAATTTCTCTTCTAACTAGCTCTCCAAATTGATTCATTCGCCATCAAGTTTGAGCCAGTGCAGCTCCACTTATAGGGGATGTAATTCATTAAAACAAGAACTATGAAATCTACAAATTTTTGGTGAAACATGCATTTTTTCTCTTTCTACCAAGATGAAATTCTTGTCCTGTACATCCGGTAATATGTATTTCTTTACTTTTTTTCCTCATGGATCATGTTTCAAGCACGAAAGCAACTAAACCGGTGTGATTTCTTCTAGCTGGAGGTCATAATGTGCTCAAATGCGTCATGTTTTTTTGCTTTTGCAGCTGTCACGCTTGCGTCAGAAGTTAAACGTTTTAATAGTTTTTGGAAGTATTATTTATAAAAGAAAAGTAGAATTGAAATTTTTTAAAAGTTTATATGTACGATTAAAGCGATGGAACAAAGTCTTCTTTACAAGTCTTTGAATTCTTCAACTTTCAGCTAGTCTGGTGGTAGAGAAATCATCATCGTTTGTTAAAAATCGGCGCGGTTTCAAATCACTTAATATTTAAAAGAGAAATATTTGATTCCGTGGACTTGGTAAATTTCAGGGATTCTCCTCTCGCCGTGAGTTCATAGCTGCCCAAGGACCCTTGCCCACTACAAGAGATGCCTTTTGGCAGGTAAAAGCTCTTCATTTCCGTGACTTACTATTCGTATCGAACATAGTTATTCCGAAACACGTAGAATACGTTACATTGGCATTTATGGATGTGAATTATTTGCTACATCTCATTAGCTACCTCTATACTTTAACTTCCTCTAACTTCCTCTCTACAGAAATGTCCAGCTTTTTCGAATATTTTTCTAAAGTTTATTTGAAGTGCTTTCACCCTCTTGGAGAAGATAACCGCTTTCATAGACATAAATATGTTCAGATGGCTTGGGAACAAGGCTGTCCAGCAATCATTGCCCTTACGAAGTGTGTGGAGAAAGGACGCGATAAATGCCACCAGTATTGGCCAGACAACGAGCGTTCCACTGTCGTCTATGGAGATATCGAGGCACGTGAAGGCAACGTAGATGAATGATGAACTAGTTTAATAGCATATTTTGGAAGAATTGTGTTATCGAAGTGCTTGAGCTCAGTAGAACATCTCTGTATTTATGTTTCTGTATCCAAACATGCGTCTCTAGTATTCTCGAGATCGCATTTAACTCAATAGTGAAAGTATGAACTTTCGTTTAATCTCAGAGAAATCTTGTGAAGTGAATTTCTCTTATCCGCGGCGCTGCAGTGAGCGTACTGGTTCCATCTAGAAAAAAACGCTCATTTTGTCACATGGCATAAGCTTCATTTTTTCTTGAAATGGGACCTAAGTGGCATTTTTTGCGATGTGCCTGATTATAATAGTGAAAAATAGCCTTAATGTTTTTCGATTGTTACTGCATTCTTGCATTTCTTTAAAAATAATCGCATATATTCGTGCTACAGTAATTACCGGAGTTTTGTTGGAAGCGTCATCCAAGAACACCATTTTTGTCCAATTCATTTTTAGTACACATCGTTCAGGTGACAATGCTGAACGAATCATCATTTGATGAGTTTAGCATTAGAGAGCTTCGTTTGCGACGTGTACACAATCAGACACAATCCTGGATTCTACAACAGTTCCATTACATGGCTTGGCCCGACTTTGGAGTACCAGAACATCCGCAAGGAATCATTCGGTGAGCAGAAACAGTTTCTTCTTTTAATCTGTGTTACTTGACTACATTACTTGGTTTACAACATTAAATCTGATTACCTCTAGTGGTCATAGCTCTTACATGGAATATTGTGATTACCTCGATTTCCCACGGAT
>MQTX01000042.1:1587916-1616655 GCA_009735665.1 Angiostrongylus cantonensis | reverse complement strand
TATATATATATATATAATTCCTTTACCACTTTACCAGATAGATGTTATCTGCCTTGTCCTATCTTTTGTTTACCATGGTTGTTGTCAAAATTTTGTGATAATCCTTTGTGGAAGAAGCATGTACTTATGTCACGTAATCGGTGATTCCATTACAGTGCCGGTGTAGGGAGATCGGGTACATTCATCGCGATCGACCGTCTTCTTCAGACTATACAAATTGAGCGACCTATTGACATCTTCGGCATTGTGCATGAGATGCGATTGGAACGCTGCCACATGGTTCAAAACGAGGTCAGCTTTCGAACTTTTTTCCTTAAGAGCACACATTTCCACCAACGAGCCAGCAGTTTACACGAAATTTTCACAAGTTATCTAACAGATGAGTTTTTATGATGGCATTTGCGGCAAGTGATTCTATAAGGGATAAAGAGATGAAGCTCTCGGCGTTGATCAATCTCTGAGGGATGCGCCATGCATTCGACTTCATTAAGTATCGTTGGAGGTGATTGAATGCACATCTGACCTTTACAATGACTCGCAGGGGCCTCCCGATGTATCGAGTTAGTGCTGCTATCCTTCCTAACAAGTCTGGTACCAATTTGACGATCCCGGAGGAATGGAAGGTTTGGTGGGTCATGGGTGCGGGGATGGATTCCACGTGGGTGTCACAGTGGCGCCTCCAACCACTGCGCCACACGCGTCCTATTGACTCTGTCAGTGATTCTATAACTTCATTAATACACTCTCAAAAAACTGGCTTCACCCTGTCATAGAATACTGGAAGGCCTTCCTAAAAGAAGCCAGTGCGTATTTAGTGTTGGTGGCGCATTCCACTTGGTTGGCATAAATCTTTGGAAAGCCCAAAAAAAGTTGTATAATAAATGCTGCCGTCTTAACAATAACTATACTTTCGCCCTTTCAGCAGCAATACATCTTCATCCATCATTGCATTTTACACGCCATTGAAACAATGTCTTCAACACGATCGTTGTCCCACTTGAAGGTGGACGAAATGCACGAAAATCCCGTATTCAAAGATGATGATACGATTGCAGAGTCAGATTTCTAGCAGATTTTCAGAAGGACGCTGTTCTAAATCCGAGTCTTTAAGTGATTGAGACTCATCATAACTCAGTGAGACGTCAGTAGTACGCATCAGCCGTATACAGTAGTGAATGCAAGCTGAAATAGTAGCAGCATTTTGTTTGGAGCTTCGATTCCTCTGTAGTACTGTAGATCTTCTTTCCAACCCTTAACCATCTATCAACTTTCCAGCCGTATTCCAAACATTGTAGTCGTAGTTATTGCCTTACTAAACCGAGTTTCACTTTACTTCGTTTAAGGTGAACAATCTAGGCAAATATATAGTGATTACTACAGGAAAAATAAGAAGCCAGGTGCATATTATTGACGTCGAAATGAAGTTGTGGTGAATTTTGTGTTATGAGATCTAAGTAGTTAAGCCTTTCAGTCCCCGTTGATCATGCAATAAATACTTCTGCTCCGCTTTACGGGTGTCACGGTTCAATCAAATGTAGTACATTTTGTCAAAGTCAGTGTCTTCACATATAGTTGCCCTCATTTCTTATTTTACAGTGAGAATGTAATTTGACACGGGTTCATTTTTGCATTATAGAATTTTATATAGCATATTGATGTTCATGTTGCAATGTTTGTATATTAAGCGCTGTATGATTACAATAAAATCTTTCGAGTTGTATTTCTGTTTTTGTTAGTAACAGCTAAAATCACATGCTTTGACTACCCAACAAAATGTTTGTTTTTCTTTTGCCATAAATGTAAACGGAGACAGGCGAAACGAAGGACCCGCATGGTGTGGTGGTGAACGGGTAGCCCCCAGAAAGGGTAATACCGCGTTTGTTCCCACCACAGGGAACTGCTGTCCGGAGTTTTGCAAATATCTCGGCATCATTGTGTTTACGAAAAGATTTTTCGGGAATCCAAATGTCCCCTTACTATTCTGCACTAGAGACTTCTGTTTTCCAGAAAAGTGACCATTTTGAGTGACCGTGGACCAATTCGTACTGTTAAAAGGAACATAATATTGCACATATAATCAAACGGTGCTTGTGCTTGCGATGTTACAATTATTCATTTCGAACGTTTGTTGCTACTTTTAAATCCAAACAGAACAACTCTCAGTACTGCAGACTTTCTACTGGATCAATCAATGAAACCTAGCCATACAACGCGATGGATAACATCTACGATTAAGTCAGGCAAGAGTGCGCAGTACGTAATTTTATTCCGCCCATTATGGAATAAACAGAACATATGCGTCGATTTCAAAGAACTTTTCTTGGTGTTCCGTTGTCATACTGGCTTTTGCAATACCTTGGATATTTGGAGGTCCATTCTCATGAGTAGAGCTTACCTCAGTACATCCTTCATCCCCCTTTGTATATGGCAATCAAGAAAGACAAGCTGGTTGACGAGCGCCGCAAACACATTGCCCATCTTACAACTGGTTATTGTAGAGGACACCTGCGCACTTCTGAAGTTAAATACGCATTATACAACCATCCCATTCATGTCTTGCTTTCTCTCTGTATTTCTTTCGATCTTGGGGACAAGATATTTCTTGAAGCTATTACTTTCCTGGTCATGTTTGGTTTCATGGGTGCCGGTCAATTTTCAGATGACATCATTGAACCCTATTGGATAGTACGTAAAACGCTTCGTGTATCAACCCAGATCTTTTCTTGATAGCAGAGTCCTGAGAGTAGCATCAGTTTATAAAGGCATATGCGGAATTTCGATTGTATGATTTTCTACGTACCTTCTCTGAGAGGCCCGAACTCTGTCCATGATGTGTAATGTGTGATGTGTGATGTGGTTCTGTGTAATTACTCCTCCGTGTTGTTTCGCATACTTATTGAAGACATATGGTACACCAGTGAGATGATCGCCGTAATCAGAGAACTATCTAATTCGATTTTCTTAATTTTACACTGTGGGTTTACCATGAGCTGGATTTTTACCACTGTATATCCGATCCTGTACTCCTTCACATTTCCTCCAGGTTCTTCAGCATCATTTCTATTTTCCATCACCCTGGTACTGCTGTAAAACGAAGATTTGACAGTAACGTCCAATCAGCTCGTATGCCCTTTCTAATAATCGAGTGACTTCATTAACCATTTCGATGAGAAGGTAAGATTTCGGCGATTTGTCGGTATGGTATTTTGGTGTCGCGTTGTCCAACTATGCATTTCTACGTAAAAAAAAATGGCTTTTTGCAACTCTGTAATAAACACATCGCTTTCCTATCACAATGTGCCTGCCGTGAGCCAAGAAAACTCTGTGGGCCTATGGAACTCTAGCACTTTCTATATGAAAACAAAGAACAATGAATATCTTTATCTCGGCAGCTGCTAATCCTCATAATTGATCCTTCTCTACTATGTATCCGTTGGTCGTTTGCACGAGATCTCAAATATTAGCCATAAATAATTTACACAAATATATCCGGTAGATGCATTCAAACTGTTGATCAACAATAAAACGAATGTTACCGAAATCCAATAATCATGAGGCATCACAATGTCTGAGTGAGCCTCAAACTGATCATCATCATCCACGTTGTCATCCTTCGGTTCAATTTCATTAGATTCCTCGGATCCAGAACAAATTCCACATTTCCCTCAGAGTCTTTAGACACTCATTGTCCGCTCTCCACGAACGATTGCCCCAAAATGTAGTTCATATCGTATTCAGCCGAATGCAAAAATATACAGATTATATGCTTTCACTTTTATCTACTGCTTATTCTTTCTGCCATGAAAAACAGTAGCAGCAAACAGATGTGAAAAAATTGTGATTTCAATTGGAGCATCTGATTCAGTCGGTTCAGTGCCAACCTGTACTCTCTACATGATTCCTGTTGACGAGTGATGCTGAAAGCACTGATAGAGAAAAAACACAGCCGTGACAAAGGCGAAACAAGGGGCTCGACTGGTTTGGAGGATAGCATATAAGCACTCGACAATTGTTATCGCGGGTTCGAAGCCTAACTGAGGTGTCTAGTTTTGCTCATATCTTCACAACCTTGTAACTGTGTTCAATATATTTGTGAAACTGATGCTGAGGGAGATGGTTGAACGGTGGACGACTTTTCACACAACGCAGGAGGTTGAAGTGTGATAACAAGTATGATAGAACAAATAGAAGAACATAGAGTATATCTACAATGAACAAAAACAAATCACTGCAAACGTGCATGAAAATCAGAATTATGGAACAAAAAACGAAAAAAAGTAACCATTTTTGTGGATGCACAACAGGTGAGTTCCGCTGGATTTAATGCACAAAAGGCGGCGAAAAATTGTCTACAGCATAATTCTGTACCTAATCAAAATTAAGTATAGGATAAATAAAAAAGGATAAAGCTCTCGGCGTTGATGAATCCCTAAGAGATGAACCATGCATTCGACACCATTAAGCATCGTTTGAAGGTGATCGAATGCATATCTGGCTTTTACTCGCGGTGATCTTCTGATGCGTCGAGACAGTGCTGCTGTCATCCAGGACAAGTCGGGCACCAAGATCTCTGAGGGATGGAAGCCTTAGTGAACCCTGGGGCGGGGAGGGGCTGGGGGTCGATCACGTGTGCATCACAAGGCGCCTTCGACCACTGCATCACACGCGTCCTTTTTGAAATTTGGTGTAGACGCGAATTTTTTTAAATACTGTATTAAAACTACTACTAAGCTTTTGAAGATGCATTTGAGTGCTGACAGCATGTACAAACGAGCTGTAAGCTTTTGCAAGAGATTTAGGTTCATTACCAAAAATGTGGCCATGCGTATAAATACACATACAAATAAAATCAAAAATAAACTATGTAAACAAAAATTCCTCAACGTTTCTGACACTACGTAACAGCATCATGCACAAAAACAAAGTTAAGCAAATGTCAAACATGAGATTACATAGAAATAACTGCTCATTTAACAATGAGCGTTTATATGGTTGCATTAAACAAAGCTTACAAAAACATAAATGAAATTGTTATCCGTGGTGAAACAAACCATGTAGAGAAGACGTCCTCACCCATAAGAAATGCCAGAACAACTGTGGCATACATAGGTTGCGTCTAGTAATTCCACCGATCAACAGATATGTCCATATCCGGATAATGACCACGAAAACCGGGACAACGAAAGTTGGTTGTTTCTTGCTGAGAAGAAAACTGATAAGACTAATTATCTAGAAAACACGTAGGTAACATCTTTGAGAAATATTGAAGCATATGCATGAGAAACTTACCGCTTCCTCAAAAGTGTCATCCAAATTTCGCCTTAGCCAACAAATATGCAGAATCAGAAGGAGAAGCAGCTGAAATCCTGAGAGCTACCTGGATAAGGGAATATCTACCTAATATTTTACCACAAGAAAAAAATGCTGTACAACCAAAGCCTGAAGGACAAAGGATAAAGCTCTCGGTGTTGATCAATCCCTGAGGGATGCGCCATGCATTCGACTTCATTAAGTATCGTTGGAGGTAATTGAATGCATATATGGCCGTTACAATGACTCGATGTATCGAGCCAGTGCTGCTATCCTTCCAGACAAGTCTGGTACCAATTTGCCGACCCCGGAAGGATGGAAGGCTTGGTGGGCCATGGGCGCAGGAATCGCTTCCACGTGCGTGTCGCAGTGGCGCCTCCAACCACTGCGCCACACGGGCCCGTTCAACCAAAGCCTACAAGGGCAAATACAGTAATCCAAGAAAGCTAGAAAATACCGAGTTATATTCAAGAATACCAAAGAATGAAATCAGCAAAAAATAAAAACGCACAGCTGAGAGTGTAATGACCACGACGACCAAAATATTAGACCACAGGCTTCCCGATTCAGCGACCTATAAAATCATCAGCGACCATAATGTGCGAGCTTCACCTTAAAAATTGAGCAATTGAACTTTTTTTTTGTAAAATAATAGTGTGTGAGGGTGTTTCATGATCTTCCTTGCTAAAATATTTATTTTCATAAGTTTAACTTTCATTGCCTATATCGTCGAACGAAATATTAATAAATATCATGTCTATCAAATTATGGCACATAAGGAATTAAAGTGATAAGTAGATGAAAACTAGAAGACAGAAGTGCAGTATATTGGCTTATAGCCTTCTTTCAGCTATAGAAATGGTAGTGAGAACTGCGAAAAAAATCAGGTTTTCCTTTTCTATATCTTTGTACTAAGCTGTAGAATGCACAACAAGTGAATAACATGCACTGGGGAACAGGTTCAAGCAAAGCAGTTTCTGACAAATAAAACCAAACGTGGCTCGCAAGCATCATTATCTTTTATGTTTGCTATAGCCGCTCCAGGGGCGCGTGTGGCGCAGTGGTTGGAGGGGCCACTGCGACACGCACGTAGAATCGATCCCTGCGCCCATGGCCCACCAAGCCTTCCATCACTCCGGGGTCGGCAAATTGGTACCAGACTTATCTGGCAGGATAGCAGCACTGGCTCGATACATCGGCAGACCACCGCGAGTCATTGTAAAGGCCAGATATGCGTTCATTCACCTCCAACGATACTTAATGAAGTCGAATGCATGGCGCCTCCCACAGGGATTGATCAACGCCGAGACTTTATCAACTTTATCCTTTTGAGCTTTTATAGCCCCTCCTGATATTACGTCTGTGCTGGATAAGTTATCGCTAAAGTAAATATTATAGAGTGTAATAAAAAAAAGTTCTGCGCAATCAAATAAACCACTGAAAAGAGAATACAATGCGTGCAACACATTTCATGCACTTTGACCACCTTGCTCCCAATGGAGCCTACAGATCTCCTCCTTTTTGCTGAGGTTACGAAAGTTTTTGACTGAGCAGATTTCATGTCAACTTAACTTTTCTAGGCTTTGAAAAAGATAAAACCGCAGAAACGTTAGCCAGTATCGAATAAACCTTGTTATTAGCAACCTCATACCTACTGAAGAAGAAACACTTACCAAAGATCTTTGCCTACAAGATACTAATTCTATTATTCCATCAAAACGAAAATCTGATTTTTCATCGCTCGCGAAACGTGACTATTCACTTGTTGCGTCATGGCTTATAGCTCGAAAACAAGAAGGAATAACACAATGAAATTTCTTTCAGGAAGATACAGTGGTGTTCCTAAAGGCGTTCTTAGAGCTTGCAGCTATCGCTACTAAAACTTTTCACTTCCATAATGTTTATCATAACATGGATGGCCGTATTACGTTGAAGATTGAAAACATACTCAATTTATCAATTTTAAAAAGTATGGAAATAAAGCACAATAGTACTAGAAGATACCATTCCTTCCTTAAGCATCCATTGTTCTCTTTCTGCAGAGCACGACACTGGGTCAGCTAAAGGTCCATCGCGCAACAAACAGTAGTCCCAGTCCCTTTAAAAACGATCAACTAAAAAAGTTTGAAAAAAGGCATGAACTTGAAAAAGAAAAATTTCGGCTCCGGTTTTACTAAATTGTACTCTGATACCTGACATTCGACATTCGAAATCTTGTCTCAAGAATAAAAAATGGTATGTGAAGTTAATACAATCGCGACACTTGTCAGCAACTTCAACCAAATATTCCGTTGAAACAATGGCTATCTCAGAGATAGCTATTAAAAAACATAACTTCAAATAAGATTGAGAAATCCTTCAAGAGTGTTTGTGAAATTTTAAAGCAAGGTAGCAGAATGCGAAAAATGGTCGAATGAAATTAATCAGAGGGATTGCAACCAAATCTTCCTTTGATTGCGACGATGGATTCCGATTTCAATAGAACTTAGATATTTATTTATATGTTCTGATGAACTGATGTTGTTGAAGTGATGCGAGGTAATGTAGTTGTCATTGCTGTTGTCGTTGTCATTGTCGTTGTTGATCAGTGGCTAACCTCTCAGCGATTTCGCCTTTTTCAAAGTCGTACTGTTATGGGTGGGATTGTAGATTGCGAGTGTTGTAGAGCACTCGGTCCCACTCGTAACAGCACAGTTCTGAGGTAAGCGAAATTACCGAAACGTCAGCCATCGACCAACAACAATAACAACAACAACGGTAACGACAACGACAATAGCAACGAGAACTACACCTACGTCTCATCAGCTCAACGAGATCAGTTCATAAGAACGTATAGATAAATATTTCGATTATTAATGTCGAGGTTCACAGAAAGTCGGTCTTTTGAGTTATTAAGAACTTAGAGAGCTTAAACAAACCGCACGACAGTAATTGAAAGACGAAGACCACTAGCAGTTTGTTCCTCAGCGTTAATTGTACATGATAGACCAATAGAATGCTGAGTTAAATTGGCGAAAGACCTTAACAGGTCGCATTCGTCATCAGTGGAAAAGTAGTTGTACTTGATTGTTTTGCTCCAAACAAAAAAATTTTCATATAAAAATTCGAAAAAAAGCCTAAAAATGAGAATGAAATTGGGTAAATGGGCGAACCTACCGGATGTAAACGGTACTATACCCGTTTTGTGAATGTTGACTGAAAAGTAGACTTCCAGATATACTGCAACCAGAAGCCAATCAAGAAATTGTGAAATTTGTAGGATTTCCGGAACACTATAAGTCATTAGACCAACCTGATGACGCTTCGCGTAGAAGAGTCATAAGAGAAGACTCGTTTTCCACTAATTCCGTCTTGCAAGGCGGACAGTACCCGATTCATTGGCAAAGCGTGAATGGACGTAATGTTTCCGTTAGCAGTAGCATAAAACACCTAATCAAGCAACTTTTTAGAGAAAACTTTTCAGCTAACTAAAACTCAACCTTTTTCGAGGAACCACAGTATATAAAGATTGCCGGAAAAGTAGTCATAAAGTGACTTATAAAAGCAGAAATACACAAAAAAAAACGTAAACATATAAGAAATGACCAGTGAACTCCTGCAGAAAAGGTAGAGGCAATGAGCAATTAAGAACACAGAAAAATCGAACTCACACTTTCGCTATATGGATCTTCCATCCAGTTGGTGCGAACCTTGTTTAAGAAATGCATTTCGAAGCTGTTAACATATCTGATATCAAACATAAGAGGATCGTTGTCACCTAAGAAGAGCATGATGCGTTGGATTTCGGTACTAACACTAAACTAAATATGTGAAATTTCCTATGTGGACAAATAATAAATACAAGTACTAAAGAGACTAAATACAAAAAAAAAATGTCAAGGAGGAGACGGCAACACTTCTCCTGATTTTGAACGGTTTAAAAAAGCGTAGTCTATCCAAAAATTCTAAGCATATCCCCGAAGTACGTTAAATCGAAAAAGTAGTTTACATGGATTGGCTTTTCACGTGGCTTTCTTAACCAAGCACAGAAGAAAAACAAATTGCTACAATCTTGATAGAGCTTCAATTTTTACAGCAATACTTCAAAAAAAAATTTTTAAAACCAGACTACTGACACACCTGGAAACAGATTGAGAAGTCGATAAACAGTACAATGTAGCGTCCCAAGAGCATTACGAGTAATCAGATATAACAGCTGATATGACTGATCATAAAGGGTGTATTCCTGGAAAAATGATACAAATTTCTCAGAATAATGGAAGAATAAGTCATTAGTGCTTTTCATTCTACATCACTTAAATCTGTTTTTACTATAATGCTGAGATATCTGCAAAATACAAGACGGCAGGTGGCTGCGGTAGGGATCGAACACGTTATTATCCTTTCCAGTGGCTAACGCGTTCACCACCACACCATGCGCGTCCTTCGCCTGTCAGCTAGTTTTGCTCCCCTTTTACTGTTTCGACCAATTCTACTGAAATGCTAGTAAAACAAACATAAATGTAACTCATGTCCATTAATTCAATGTTTCTCGTAAAGAAGTAACTCATTCAACTAGATCACTTGATCTCCAAGAAAAAAATGTTGCGCATCACATTATTCCCACTTCCCTCTTGTATACACTGCAAGACATATACATACACACATTCATGTATACATAAACGTACATGCATTTAAACACACATATATATATATATATATATATTTGCACTATGCACATATATTAACAAAACCAACCACTCACCGTTTTGACCATGTTCAGATGCTTGTGCGTCCTATTGGAAAACACTACGAAACGTGAATACATGTGGGACGTATAATTAAGAGCAGATGGATGAGGTAGCTGAAGTTTGTGCGGGTAATAAAAAGTAATTTCGTAAGAAAAAAGGAAAACTGTTCGGACCTGTAAATCTTCCACAAACGCAATGGATCTTGCCATTGAATCCCTTCCAATGTAGAGAGCTCTGGGCGGCCGCTTCTGTTCAGGATCACGTAAGAGATGTACACGTATTGGGTAATCGCAACCAACAACAACTTTTTGTGGCCATCTGAAACCCATCATTTACATCCTGTGAACATTCCAGCTTGAATAATTTACTTCTTCAATAACAAGTTTTAAAAGCTAAAAGCTCTAGGCGTTGATCAATCCGAGAGATGCGCCATGCATTCTACCTCATCAAGCATCGTTTGGAGGTGACTGAATTCATATTTGGCTTTTACAGTGACTACGCAGTGGTCTAGCGATGTATCGAGTCAGTGCTGCTTTCCTCCTAGACAAGTACGGTACCAATTTTCTGACCGCAGAGGGATGGAAGGCTTGATGAGCCAAAGGTGACGGAATCGATCCCATGTGTGTTGCACAGCGCCTCCGACCACTGCGCCTCACGCGCCCTCGTGTAAGCTCAAGAATTTTGACAAGTTGAAAAATCACAAGCATGTAAATAGTTATGGATGAATATGATTAGATGCGCACGTAGGATAATGGTCAGACTGGTTAGCGAAAAACAGGCTGTCCGTCTCCTAGGTGCCTCATGGCATGTTGACAAATTCTGCAGGTGTTTCCAATTAAAGTTGGATGTTTGGATATATTTTGGAATGAATTTATATAGATCCAACCGGTGCGGTCAAAGCTTGAAGACAGAAATAAAACACGTATTGTTTAAATCAAAAACAAAGTGAAAAACAAACATTGCGTTTTGGAAGCAAAGGACACAAACCTTTTTTTCAGGGTAGGGGCTCTGAATGGTATCGCAAAAGAAAAAAGGGATATGTATACGAAAAACTAACTTGCCCATGATTAAAACAAAGTCAATGGCAAATAACTCACTTTGTGATATGCGCAAATGTTCTCGGGCAAGTGCTGTCCATGATACTTGACTCGAATATTGTCTGACACGTGTACTGTGATATCATTAGATACTGAATGGTTCCCATATTCCGGCTGAAAGACACAGATCTCGATGAAACGAGGCTGTGTTGCAGGAAGAATATTAGCAGCGATAACAAAACCATTGAGTACCTGAAAAACAAATTTGAGATTTTCACTATGAGGATACATAATGCAACACAATTCCAGTAAGATCTGCTAAACTGCGAAAATCGACTTTCATCCTGAACAGAGTAAATTAGCGCCCATAAAGGACCGTTCTGGAATCAACCCAGTGGCAAGGTCAAAAACTTTTCTCCGATTCGTATGTGTCTGGCAGCGACTGCATGCGTTAACAACCTGAGGTAAACTGCCTGTTCCATGATTTCGTGGTACTATGTGTGAAAGAGAGGGCGCGTGTGGCGCAATGGTTGGAGGCACCACTGCGACACACACGTGGAATCGATTCCTGCGTCCATGGCCCACCAAGCCTTCCATCCCTCTGGGGTCGGCAAATTGGTACCAGACTCGTTTGGGAGGATAGTAGCACCGGCTCGATACATCGGCAGGCCACCGAGAGTCATTGTAAAAGCCAGACATGCATTCAACCACCTCCAACGATACTTAATGAAGTCGGATGCATGGCGCATCCCTCAGAGATTGATCAACGCCGAGAGCTTTATCCTTAGCTTTATGGGTGAAAGGTTTCATCAAGCCCGAAACACACCAACTATCCAGAAAATGTGTTGGGGCCCAGATGACATTTCATGAAGATGGGCCATTCAAGCACTTTTCGAGAAAAGGCACCCAACTCAAAATAGAGGTTACCTGATTACTGGACAGCTAGGCATGACGATGGTAACAAATTTTAAACAAGGGCTTCAAGTTAAGGCTCGAAAATTACGAAATAGAATCATAACAATCAACTACGTCCTGTGAAATCTACTTAAACTGGCGCGTAAGAAGAAAATGACGTAATGTAATGTATAGAATGGGAAGCGAAGATAACGAAAAACAAAGGTTAGGAGAAAATGTTTCATCCATTCATATCCATACAAATGAAGTGAAATCAAGAACTCAGCCGGTACTACTCGGTCTCTCAACCGATTCGCGGTGGCAACAAGCTTTCGCTAAAGAATTCCTTAAAACAACACAGACGATTGACTATGGCATCGACAAATCCCACATCGATACATCGGTCCACAATCGAACATTTTGGTAATCAAACAGTTATGGACGGTGCTCATGACTATACTCATGGAGAAGTTGTACCCATACCACTAGAAATCCTAGAAGTCCAAAATTCTTCATAGAACTATCACAAATGAAACTGATGAAAAAGAAACAGTAGCCAGTGTTCAAAACAAACCCTCACTGACAAGAAAGCGCAACACCCTCGAGGTCGCGTCTATGGGGAAATCGAACGACTGGGACCATCGCGGACTTACGAAATCTTCGCAAATCCCAATTTTACAGAATCCATCGATCGCTGGTCAAGAGCTTGCCATACTGCACATTAGATTGCCAGCAAATCTCTCAGGTGTGAAGTTTGGACAAAGGATCCTCACCTTTGGCTTGATATCGTCTACAGTCAGAGTGTGGTTGTTAAATTCTGATGACTGTTGGTGATGTGAATGTGGAATAATGCGTTCTTTACTTACCATGGCATATGTTGGTTTCTCGGAGAGTTTGGTTTCTGGATGGCAGATGAGTCCCGTCTTCCTTTTTCTATTTCTTTTTTCTCTTTTTTTGAGTTCTACTCTTATTGTACATTTTTTCATACATATTGCATTGAGTTGCTGGTTTATTGTATGACAACGTTCTTGTTCTTATGTTAGTCCCTGTTAATTCAGGCTATTCGAATAAAAATACGAAATAGAATGCCATTGAAACAGTTTCTCTAAAGAATCCAAGCTTTTCCAGTGCCACAGTGTTGCCCGTCCAATCATCGGAGCACCACCACTGGAGAAGTTGGGAACAACTAGGGTGCGAAACTCTGCCTCATCCAAATTATTCGACGGTCCTTACGCCAGCTGACTGCATCACCTTCGAGACTCTTGACAGCTACTTGCTGAAAAACTTTTCACCACTTTCCTTCAGATGCTCTAAGAACCTCTCCAGGAGCTCTAATTTTGCCTTTGTGGAAGAGATAGTTTATTGATAATGATGTGTAGATTCAAAAGATCTTTATCTTATCTTATTTACTTACTTGGATACTTGAATGGCCATCCTCACTGGTTGTGCGAACCACAGCCTAATTTCCATTGTTTCGGAGTTCTGCTGGTCTAGCCATTGTGGTTCCCTGGAGTCCTGAGGTCAACAAGGCCACGGTCTGCCCCAGGTCGTCACCACCACAGGCAGTCGCCTCCGTTGTAGAACAGAGGGAGATTTGGTGCCATACGGGTTTGATACCAGAACGGTGGTGGATCCTGAAGTTGGTTTACTCTTAGCTGGGCTCCGGATGAAAATGCCCGAAGCCTTCTCAGCTTGGGAAACCCTGCCGGGAGGACGAATGCGCCCGCTGTACATCGTAGCTCGACGCCCAGAACACCTCCCAACTACTTATCAATAAGGTTTATTACGAGTTGAGATATATTCGAATCAATATGGAAGCTGAGACTTTCATTCATTTCAAAGCTTACAGAGAGCGTTGGAAAAGATAATTTCTTTCTTATACGACCTGTTGTAGTAGTACGGCTTGGTCTACACTTGAGACTCGTAACTTGATAGAATTTTGCTTTACTTCCTGGTTTATGATTGTCAATCCAGAACGAACCTCATATTTATGACGAAAAGTTGCCAAGCTTTTGTAGGCCCATCACACAGCTGTTTGACTGATTTTTGCCACTCTTTTACCTTTAACTGTGCTGACTTATGGAAGACATTTCCCATGTTGTGTTGGAGGCATACTTATGGGACACCTGTGGACTCATTCATTCTCTCAATCTGACCTCTTCTTAGCTTCCTCCGCTTGTTAGGAAACTTCTCCATGTTGATCACTTACATTGAACTCCTTACTGAAATAATCTAGACGGATGCCGGAATGATTCATTCATGCTCAAGTCATGTAAAAAAAAAAGTATGCGTGTTCAAGCTCAGCATCATGTTTATATGATAAACTTATAAGCTTCTTTAGGGAATTCACGAAGCTGTCAGTACCTTACACAAGTTCGCCGCACATACGCGCCAAGATATTCACCGTAGCTAGAACCTGTGGTGTGATACATAGGAGGAAACCATCCCTACTTTTCATCCTGGTAGTTCACCGTTTCATCGTAGGATGGGAGAGGTTCTGGTTGTGGAACTGAGATCTGTACTAGCATTGTGCAGAGCGAAGCGGGCTACCTATGTATATTTTCCAGCCAAGGATAAAAGCTAAAAGGATAAAGCTCTCGGCGTTGATCAATCCCTGAGGGATGTGCCATTCATTCGACTTCATTAAGTATCGTTGGAGGTCATCGAATGCATATCTGGCCTTTACAATGGCTCTCGGTGGCCTGCCGATGTATCGAGCCAGTGCTGCTATCCTCCCAAACAAGTCTGGTACTAATTTGCCGATTCCGGAGAGATGGAAGGCTTGGTGAGCCGTGGGCGGAGGAATCGATTCCACGTGCGTGTCGCAGTGGCGCCTCCAACCACTGCGCCACCCGCGCCAGTTAGCCAAGGATAAAATAATGAAATGTTCCTAATATCCAGAAATGTAATGTTCTTCAAGTACTATAAATAAGCGTATCTCATTGAATATCGATGATGCTTGCTCGAATCACTCGAGTACTATAGAGAATTCCTCTATCATATAGAATTCTCTATCTCCCTAAGCAATACGTTTGATTGATCGATGGAGATCGCGCCACCACAGCGCCGCGTACGCGCGCTGCGTCCATATCCCGTCCTGGCCAATGGGAACGTCGCTCGCTTGCACGTACCCACGCCCACGAGCAGTGCCATCTTGCCCCAACGACGCCTCGGAGATTGGCATTGTCAACTCCATCATTAATTCCCTCCCGCTCAATCCTTTCTTGCCGAATCATTTTGCTTTGTGTGTAATGATATTAAATGATATTCTTAGCTCTCACATTACGGATACATTGGCATCGTTCATCCTCAGGTAATCGCGTTGTATGGGTTAACATAAGTTGAATATTTGCATTGCTGACAGGTTTCTTACAACTCTTCACATTCTTGCGCTGTGGGCCACTATAGTCATTCACAATCACTTCAATTCACTTGTATTCAATGTAACAACCACTTTGTTGTCACGTGACCGAGGTCGGAGGTTATAGCGTTCATTCGGAATTTCAACTCCGCTTTGGGGATCCTGTGTCGGCGACTCTATTTCATCCTGATAGCTATTTAAAGTGGATACGAGGCGAGTGATTGCCTTTGTTAGCAGTCCTTGACGAACGGAGAAGATCGTTGCCATTCTTTTTCTTTTTGAGAGTTAATGTAACGTACTTGATGGTGTATTCCCGTGTTGAGGTTCGGCTTGTCCTTTGAGATCGAGTCGGCTTGGCCAATGCACCAATGTAACGACCACAGCGCAAGAATGTGAAGAGTTGTAAGAAACCTGTCAGCAATGCAAATATTCAACTTATGTTAACCCATACAACGCGATTACCTGAGGATGAACGATGCCAATGTATCCGTAATGTGAGAGCTAAGAATATCATTTAATATCATTACACACAAAGCAAAATGATTCGGCAAGAAAGGATTGAGCGGGAGGGAATTAATGATGGAGTTGACAATGCCAATCTCCGAGGCGTCGTTGGGGCAAGATGGCACTGCTCGTGGGCGTGGGTACGTGCAAGCGAGCGGCGTTCCCATTGGCCAGGACGGGATATGAACGCAGCGCGCGTAAGCGGCGCTGTGGTGGCGCGATCTCCATCGATCCATCGAACGTATTGGTTAGGGAGATAGAGAATTCTATATGGTAGAGGAATTCTTTATAATTACGAGCAGTCGGTACGAGAGTTGCGATATTCGTTTTTAAATAGTTGAGATTTCGAATTGTTTTCTATGGAGACAAGTGGCGTCGAAGTGGATTTTAGTAGATTTCATGCTCCTTTAGTTTGGGTAGTAGTGGCGAGAACATCCAGCACCTCCCAGATGGTAAGACATTTGTGAATAAAGTCCACAAATCACGTGCTTTCTGGTCTATTCAATGTTGGTAACATCTTAACAGTGCACTACTATCATAATTACAATAACGTCAAGAGTGGAGTACATTGTAATCAGGTTTAAGTACAATAATGCTGAGATAGCCATAATGATGCTGATATTTGCAAAACTGTAGACCGCATGTGTCTGAAGTGGGGAACGAATGCGCTATTACCCCTTCCGGGAGCTAATGTGTTCACCACCACACCATGCGAGTACTTTCTGAATCCGGGTAATTGCTGATGGCACCTATAAAACACAGCTGAGAGGAAGGCGAATCGAAGGACCCGCATGGTCTGGTGGTGAACGCGTTAGCCCCTGGAAAGGGTAATAGCGTGTTCGATCCTCACCGCAGACACCTGCGGTATGAAGCTTTACAAGTATTTCAGCATCAGCGTAGTTAAATCTCCCATTATACCCTACCATGAACAAAGGAATAGGCAGTAATTCAACTGTGACCATATTGCAATCAGCTTGTTTTTAAAAAGAATGTCAATTATTATAGTAACTGTTGTGAAAATAATGTTTTAGCTTTTATTTTCTGCCTACTACAATTTTCACGGCAGGTTATAAACGAAATACAACCACAACGTTGCTGAGATATTTGCAAAACTCTGGACCGCAGGTGTCTATGGTGGGGAACGAACGCGCTATTGTCCTTTCCGGGAAGTAACGCGTTCACCACCACACCATGCGGGTTCTTCGTTTTGCCCGTCTCTCAGCTAGCGCTCGTTCCCACCATAGACACCTGCGATCCAGAGTTTTGCAAATATCTCAGCAACGTTGTGGTTGTTGTGAAAATAGTTCCCATTTCCTATTACCGTATGCTTCTTGTTTACACTGGTAACTACATTTATTCTTGCTTTCTGTACAAACCGCTATGTAGTACTTCAGGCACCTCCATGTTCTATTATGAACATTTTGCACAAGCTTTAAATGGTTATCTGATGAACTTTCCTTAGAAGCTTTGAATAGTTAACTGGTGTACCATGCGGTAACACATCTTGTATACCGTCTCATCTGATGTATCTGTCCATATCTTGGTTTAAAGCAAGCTCTATCATACTTTCCTAAAAAGGAAGCATTCTAGTATCTCTTGAGAATTATCTCTGGTTTCTTCTGTTAACGCTTCGCCTATTACCCACGCAAACATAAGGGGCATTACTAGTCATTGAGCTAGTGTTCCAGTGTTCCCGTGTTTCGCCCAGCTTTCTCCAGTTCTTTACTCGTTCCCGTTCGCTGGAATAAGTATCATCAGATTGTTAGTATTGCATTGTTATTATAGCCATAAACAGTTATAACACAAGTTCGAGGTTGATCTCCATGACTACGGAGAAAGTCCCGCGTGGCAAACTCGTACAAACACTATTCTACTTCGAGATAACAATTATCCGTTGCCGACCTACTCGAAGATATATACTCCACTGCACCAACTAATGCAACTGTTGCCCCTAGGTATTAGAAAAACGTTGCTTTCTTCCTCCGTAACTGAGAAAGCGAAGATAAGTGGCACCAGTGCCTCTACGAAAACGTTTTTGGAAATCGTCTCAACTTGAAGCGTATACGTTTCCGATCTCCCTTATGAGGCTGCGAATAAAAAGGATAAGAACATTTATTACTCTTACAGCAACATTTCGTATTAGCACGCAGGCGGTCGTACAATTAGAGCTGTTTGGTTGAGCATAAAATGAATTCAGAAGACAAAACGAGGCTGGAGAAGTGGCGGTCTCAGCTCATCTTCGATATCTCTCGCTAAATCTTTCCTTGTATCCGTTGGCGATCGGGAATATTTTGGCTGCAGAAGAAAGATATTTGCGATGTGGCAAATGTCACAAGCTTTGTCAATGAGTAAATAATTGATTAAAAACGGCTGGAAATAAACAGTGGATTATGTGTTCTTCAGCAGATCTGTGTGGAGAATCCAAAGTGATTGGAAATGGGAACTACCAACGATACGCGTTGATTGTACAAACTACATTTGAATAGAGATGAAAAACAGATTTTTTCATTCACTTACTGTATGCTTGAAGCCAGGAGTTCGTGTGGAGGTGTTGATGTGAGACTGGATATGGTATTTGTATGAAGTCCCATACTGAAACCAAAAGATACTTAGGTTTTATGAATGTCAATGAGCTACATGTCAACGATTTCTGTTTCACTTCCGCGCCATAACGGATTTTGCTTTCTTAATTCACATCGTGGCGGCACAGGTAGCGCAGTGGTTGTGGTGCCGTTCATCACGAGCACGACGTTGGTTTACCCCAGCACTGAGCCCACCAAGCTTCTCATCACTTCGCGGCTGCGAAGGGAACACCGAAGCCTGGCTATCCCAAGACATCAGGGAGAATCAACTGGACCAGTATTCAAAGGCATTTACGACGACAGGAAAACACTCAGGCAGCATTCGAGCTTACACACGAAAAGATCGAAGAAAATAGTAAATGATGGATACAAGGATTAGATTCGTAAGTAAGAAGTGTCGTGATGCATATAGCAGGTGTAGAAAAGGGGCCTATAAAATAAAATTAGCATAGAAGCCCTCATAATACTAGAACTTAGATGACCTGTGTTTTATACATTTTTTTCCAGGTTATTGAATTTCGTAACGCAATATACTTATCCGACGTTTCCATCCGGAAGCCCAGCTAAGAGTGAAGCAGTGTCAGGAATCGCCACTATCCTGGTACGAAACTAATCGCATGATGGCAAATCTCGCTGTAATACACAACGGGCGGCCACCTGAGTAAAGCTTCGGCTAGGTCGACCTTAGGGCTCCAGGAAACCATATTGTGAAAAAAATTCAAAATTCAGTGAAAATCCGGCCTTAGTGCCCCGCACACTCGACGCCGCCGCTTACGACGGTGGGTATCTGGTGTAACAGTGGCCATCATTAGAAACGGACAGAACGAGTACGCCCACGATAAGCCACGGAGACTACTTTTTCCTCTGCACCTATGACGTTTGATCAGTCTCTTCAGACGCATGTCTTTACTCTTTTCTTGAGACTGCTTGCTTGGATACTTGGATGGCCCGCCTTCACTGGTTGTGTTATCAGCTGTTACTTGGCAACTTGTATAGCTGATAAGAGTGAACTGGACGAGTTTTACAACCATTTGCAGGAAGTAATCTAGAACGAGAAGTTCTTTTACTAATTCGTTGCTGGAGACTTTGACGCCAGATTAGGAACAGCCAACGAAAATGAATGGAGGATGGGAGAATTAGAAATAGGAGAACGAAATCAGAATGGAAACCGTTTCGTAGGAATTCTTTCCGCAGCACGTCTCTTTCATGGGGAATCATTACGACAGCAGAGAGAAAATCGGCAATGGACATGGGAGTCTTCCAAAAGCACGACTCGTGAGGAGATCGATCATATTCTCATGAACAGAAAATTGTGCCTCTTTGCCACCTCAGTGGAACTCGAGTTCTGTCCTGGATTGATCGCCGCTTTTTCCGTGCGAGGATTCGATTCAGCTATAAGCAGGAAGAGAACCTATGTCGTCGTCGAAGGAAAACGAGGCAAGACGTGTGTGACGAAGATACTCTCAATAAAATCCTGTCTTTATATGGCTGCATATAAAGGAAGACCCCATCGAGAAATGCATTCCGCTTGTCGAAGGATTTAAACCTTGTGTCGAACTCACCTCAATTCCTCAAACAAGAAGTTCAAATCGCATCTCCATTGCAACTAAGAAGTTGTTTGAAACGAGAAGGATGCTGAAGCTTAATCCTATTGAAACACACCTAACACGGGAGGTAATAAATGCCAGATGTAAAAGATCTCTGTATGAGGACTTACATCGGTATGGGCAAGAAAAGTTAATGGGAGCAGATTTAAAACGATTCACTCTGGCGAAGTACTGTCGGGATCTTTGCGACTATAATGTTCTCTTATCCTCCTTGATGTACGAAGATTAAACTATCACTGCCTTCTGCCATGATATGGAATTGATAACAGAAAGATTCTACACTAATCTGTTCCACTCCACAATCCCCGTCTAGGACCACCAAATCGGTGGTGAATAAAAATCGCTCAGGATTCTATCCTGTGTAGTTCGAGTTGCCATAGAAAGCATGAAGAGAGCCACAGCTCCACAACCCGATAATATCACCGACGATTTCCGTAGAACTGGTAGCTATAAGTTATACGTACTTCTCCCAACCCACATGACGGCTTACCTTCAGAAAGAGAAAACGTTGGACCAATTGAGGACTTCGCGAACGGTAGTCCTACCCTGTGAAGGTGACCGAAGAGATCTTCTTAACCACCATCTAACATGTTCGTTGAATGTACTCTATTCTAGAAGCTACTCACAATGGTCATCCTTTTGCGCATATCGAAGACCCTGAATGAGTTACAACCCATTGAGCAAGCAGGAAGAATTTCGACGGACTCTGGTGCATAGACCTCAACCAACTCGTGTAACAGTTCATTGAAGTCTGTAGGAAGTACCAACTTTCTCTTCTCCTATTTTTTATCGAGTAAGAGAAAGCGATTGGCAGCGTCGAAAAGAATGCACTCCTATAAGTGCTCGTCGACCAAGAGGTGAATCCGTCCTATAGACGAACCCTATCAGACTGTTATCGGAAATATAGTACAAAAATACAGCTTTTTCATTGACACTTCACCATACACCTAAGTGAAGGTGTTCGAGAAGACGGCGTAATGTCGCTAAAGCTGTTCACTACCGAACTGTAGTAGATACCGAAGTCACTCAATTGAGGCGAGAAGTACATGAGTATTGGTGGAAAGTCCCCTTCAAATCTTCGTATTGCAGATGAAGTCATCATGTTTTCCAGAAGTACCAATGAAGCAGAGACGCTGACCAATGAACTCAAAGAGATAGGACTGCGCATAAGCAGAAAGTGTTAAATTTTTGAAGAAAAACAACATTAAGGTGGAATTAGACAAGACGAAGAGCAGCATCGGCCACATTAGGCTACTCAAAGAAGCCACCAATTAACTAAATGGACCCAAAATTCTGTGCTTGCATTTTCGATTCAACAGTCCTCTCAGCGCTCTGTTATGCAGCGGAAATGTGGACTGATTCGTGGCTAACACTAACATCAACCATTTGCACGCATAGACAGCAACGATCTCAAGATTACGGATTTGGGCCCCGCGGACAGCATTATGTTGGAAGCAAACCACCACCATGGACTGCGATCCCACGAGATGAGAACGACTGGAAAAAGTGGTAGGGCCCGCAGAACCAGTGAAAGCGTCCATGTATGCAAGTAAGGATTTTCGTTAGAACTGATGTAGAGTGTCACCATTGTTTACCGTGTTGCAACTCAGTTAACCACGCAAGTTTATTTTGGTTTTCTAAGGTCATTTCGGCCCTCCAGGAAGCCACTCGATTGTCGTTTTTATCTCTTCATTTACTTTTTTCATCATTTCGTGGCTTCACTGTAGGTTTTTTGCTTACAGACCATATCCTGTTCTCTCCTAAACGGCAATAGTCTTCAGCGGCCGCCACTACACCAACAATAGTCTCTCGTTCGCAAAGTGAACACGTCCAGAAAGTATTTTTTGTGTCTTTTTTTCTGTAAATTATTGAAGATACGGAGCAGAATATTGAACACTTTAATCTGCATTCGATGAGATGTCGACTGATTACAAAAAGCGAGACAAAAATTCTGTATTTGGCAAAATAAAGGGCCGCAAAGGAAATGAAGGGAAATCCGCTGACGCTGGTCATTACGTCGACCCACATGTGAGTCTGTAAGTGGACATCCACTGAATAAGGCTGCAAAGTGCTAATGTCTCTTAAATAGTTACAGGTGTTTTTAGTTATCTGATAGTGTACTGAATGGCTATGGGATGGGGTAACGATCGCCTGACTTCTCATTTATGGCTATATATAATCCTTCTTGATTTCAAATTCTCTGTATGTACCTAGCACCCCCACGGATCTCTTTCTCCACGGCTCTCCCTTATGTGAGGGATCTCGAGCCGGTTAGTCGCAAGGCTACGTGGCGCGTTCCCAGGTGGCGGATAGGGGGTTAATCGCGGACCAAATGTGACCTTTGCTTCCCTGAGACGCAGCGTGATCCAGGGGATAGACTCCCTGTTTTTGCTGTTTCGATTTGGCACATACCTTCTGTATTTGTTAGGCGTATTCATGCATGCGTGTGTGGGTGCGTTCTCGCTTTATGCGGATTGTATTCTACGAGTCAATTCGGCCACGTCTGTCTCCAGAAACTCTCGAGCTAATACGCCAGCGTGGAATCGCACGAGCTGCAGGCAACCGCGAACTAACGTCGGAGCTTGGGAAACAATGCAGACAGGCGATAGAAGAAGATCTTAAAGAGAGAAAAGCAGCATTAATGGTCGAAGCTGCAGAGGTGGGAAAAGCATTCGCAATGCCCGCCAAAGCTTCGCCAATCATAAGACCAAGATGATTGCACTCCGACGCCCACACGGAACAATAACAGCGTCCAGAAAGGCAATGGAGAAAATCAACCACGATTGCTACTCAGATCTCTTCGATAGCCACGTCCATTTCCCATCTTATGAAATAAAAGAGGATGGATATGCTGTTCCACGGGTTCAAGACGTCTGTCTCCAGAAACTCTCGAGCTAATACGCCAGCGTGGAATCGCACGAGCTGCAGGCAACCGCGAACTAACGTCGGAGCTTGGGAAACAATGCAGACAGGCGATAGAAGAAGATCTTAAAGAGAGAAAAGCAGCATTAATGGTCGAAGCTGCAGAGGTGGGAAAAGCATTCGCAATGCCCGCCAAAGCTTCGCCAATCATAAGACCAAGATGATTGCACTCCGACGCCCACACGGAACAATAACAGCGTCCAGAAAGGCAATGGAGAAAATCAACCACGATTGCTACTCAGATCTCTTCGATAGCCACGTCCATTTCCCATCTTATGAAATAAAAGAGGATGGATATGCTGTTCCACGGGTTCACCCTTCCGAAATCCGATATGCCATTTCGTCGGTGAAAAATCGAACAACACCAGGTATGGACAGGATAAGATCAGAACATCTGAAGAACCTTCCGCCAGTCCTCGTGAGCACACTGACTCGGCTCTTCACACGTTACCTGTCTGAATGCAAGGTCCCTACTCAGTGGAAGATCAGCAAGACCGTGTTGTTGTTCAAGAAGGGTGACCTACACGATATAGGCAACTATCGCCCAATCTGCTTGCTGACCTTCGTGTACAAACTTTTCACTCGAGTCATCCTAAACAGGATAGACAGAACACTAGACGAAGGACAGCCATGCGAGCAAGCAGGGTCTCGAAAAGGAATTAGTGCGATGGACCACATTCACACGTTAACAAGGCTCACTGAGGTATCGCGAGAGTACAAAAGACCGCCCTGTCTCACTTTCATCGACTTAGAGAAGGCCTTTGATTCAGTTGAGGTAGAAGAAGTCATGGAAGCCCTTGGTAGTCAAGGAGTCCCTACTCAGTACATAAAGATTATTCGTGAGCTGTGCAAAAATTTCACAACCAAAATTTCACCATTCTGCAACGATTTTAACGTTGACGTCAAAAGAGGAGTTAGGCAAGGCGATACAATCTCGCCAAAATTATTTACAGTCATCCTCCAGAAATTCATGTGAACATTGGAATGGGATAATATGGCAGTGAAAATCGATGGTCGGCAGATACATCACTTTCGCTTTGCTGATGATATCGTTCTTACCACACATAACACCAAACATTAGCCAAGCGGAACGTATGCTTGCGGACTTTGATAAAACGTGAGGAAAGATTGGTCTACGACTAAACCTCAAGAAAACGATGTTCATGAAGAACGGAATGGTTTCGTTAGTCCCATTCACGCTCAACAGAACGAATATTTCCGAATGCTCCAGTTTTGTCTATCTAGGTCGGGAAATCAATATGATGAACAAGTTAGCTCTAGAGCTGAGCAGAAGGAAACGAGCGGCTTGGGGACCTTTCAAGAGCTCCGGAGATGTATTCAAGAGGACAAAGATCACCCGACTCCATGCCTACCTTTTCGACTCAACGGGACTTCCTGCCCTAACGTATGCGTCAGAAATCTGGTCGCTGCGTAAGCAGGGTGAAAGATCACTCAGTGCTATCGAACGCGCAGAAGGACGTTGCTAGGAGTATCCCGTTTCACACAAGTAAGGCGTGGGATCCGAATCTCCGACCTACGTCAAAGATCGAAAATCAAAGATTCAGTTCTATGCGCCAAACAGTCGAAGATAAGGTTGGCCGGACACGCAATGCGTATGAATGATAACCGATGGACAAGGGCTGTTAGTGACTGGGTTCCTCGCGATGGCAAACGTACTGCAGGAAGACCACCGACGCGATGGTCAGAGTTTTTCGCGAAGAGCCTAGAAGGAAGATATGATGTTCGACGAGTCCCTAAAGCGAGCAGAACCCACTGGGCTACTCTTGCACGCGACTGGGAAAAATGGAGGATTTACTGGAGCCCGCTCGAGTCACTCGGCGATCAACGGGACTACAGGTGGTGCAGGTGATACAGGTACCAAGCACTCACCTTCATAAATGCATTTTCATCAATAGTTTTTGACGAAGCATTGGTCCCGGCTCTGTTTATCGGTGCAGATGTTTCTCTGAAGTTGAAATTAACAAATTATTGCATTTGTTTCGTGAATCATTATGTATTCTATTGGTTAGCTTCGCAAAAAA
The DNA here is from genome assembly GCA_009735665.1 of Angiostrongylus cantonensis. NCBI lineage: Eukaryota > Metazoa > Nematoda > Chromadorea > Rhabditida > Metastrongylidae > Angiostrongylus > Angiostrongylus cantonensis. Next base: position 1,591,666 of record MQTX01000042.1, on the reverse strand, counting down.
AAAAACCTGCAAAACTAGATAGGGACGGACGAAAAAGTTATATGGAGCTATGGCTATGGAATAGAGGAAAAGACCATTATAAGTAATACATCATTTAATTTGAAATGAATTGTTTGTCGGAGGTCTTTCCAAGCCCTGTGTTTTACCGAAGTCTTGAAATTTTAACTTACTGAAGTGAATCATTTCCAGTTTTGCGATAACCTTCGCTTGAAGTTATGCCAGGTTCCTTTTTCCTTTCACGTGAGTTCTCAGCTGCTTGCATTTCCTCTTCCTCAGTTCCTCCAGTAGATGCAATGAAATTCACTCGAGATTTTTGTTCCAGAAAAGCGTCCGACAGTTCATTCTCTTTTCTCACTTCATAATCTTTATGTTCCGTTGGATTTTCACCGTCTTTTTTCTTATGTTCAGACTCAGAGTGTGAATGCAGCTGTTGATTTTCCTGTTTTTCCTCTGATTCTTTATGATTTCTATCATGCACTTTCGTTGGCTGGGATTTTTCATGGCTTTTTGCACCTTCGATAGCCGGCGCTTCTTCAGCAGTTCCTTCACCACGCTTTTCAGTACGACCACCTTGTCGTTCTGCTTGTTCCACAGAGAAAATTCTCCTATGCAGATTGCCGCTTGTTTCGCTGTGATCTTCACCATGGTTATCTCGGTTATTCTTGTTCTTCTGCATAGACAAAACGGACATCAAGGCACGAATGCAATCCATGACCTCCTGAAATGAAGCCTTTTGAAGTAACTTCCAAATAATAATAACACCTCGCGTTTGCTCAACAAGAATACAAAGAAGCCTTTTGACTTTTTTGTTCTGTTCAGGTTATTGTTCTATTCTACCATCAAAAAATCTCTCATTCCTTTCTAGCGCCCTTCAAAGAAATTTTGGCTCATTGTCATCGAAGGCCCAGAGAATCCAAATGCCGGCTATTTGACGAAAAGTAACAGAAATCGTTTGAACGTGACTTTGTTAAAGTACGCAAAGACGATTAGCCTTACCAGCATAAGTTCTTTCTTTACAATTGTTTTTTCATCTTTGTAATCTTCTATCGAATTTATTGGTCGTCCAAGAAATAGCGCACAGTCCGAGTAGATTTGATAGAGCTGAACAAAGGCAAGAAAGTCCTATGGTGACGACTGAAAGTGAAAATTCGAACACACCTCTTCATTGAAGCGCAGCTCATCCATTATTTGTGAACTGTTACCGTTCTGAATGTAATCCATTTCTGCAGATCGTATGTATGTAATCTTTGTGTGGAATATTTTATGGAGACACGTTGAATGAACGAAATTTCTTGCAACTCCCCCCACCGACTTTCTATTAACCTCGGCATTGATGGAATAATTCTTTTTACTTTTGTTTAGCAAACACGAGGTGTCATTTTATTTCTTTATTTACGTACAAGCTGACGTTTCAGCGGATTTCGCCTTTCTCAGAGCCTGGAAAGGTCAAGTTCGATGCAATCTACATGGCTGAACACAGTATACTGATATGGAGTAATTGTCACATCTAAGGTCTAGCTGAATTTTCACTGACCTTTTTCTAGGCTTTCGGTCTTGTCGTTAAAAAGCGGAAATTCCTAGCAGTCCTCCACCCTCGCCGATAGCTATATCATTTATTTTTTTTTACCTCCACCGTCAGGAATATGGGGTTTTCGAGAAATTCCTCTACCGTCACAACACAATCACTTTGAGGTATTTCTAGCATAATAATCACCATGCAATGGATTGTGGATATTTTATGGTTCCAAAAACGACGCTATTTTTTCATAAATCCCACGACCGACTTCCTATTAACCTCGGCATTGATCAAGTAATTCTTAGTATTCTCGTTGAGCAAGTGGCAGGTTTCGCGACTCCTCTCTCTGTTCTTTTCCCGTGCACACGTTGGTTGCTGTTCGAAACGTTGTTCTTAGTGGTTGAAATCTTGGTTTAGCGTTTTCTTTGTTTGGTTATGGTGGCGTTTGACCGAGTAGATTGCTGTCAACTTGACCTTTCCAGGCTCTGAAGAAGGCGAAGTTCGCCGAAACGTCAGCTTATTTGTGAATAAAGAATAATAATAACACCTCGCGTTTGCTCAACAAGAATACAAAGAATTACTTGATCAATGCCGAGGTTAATAGAAAGTCGGTCGTGGAAGTTACTCGTCACAGAGTCGCCATCATTTGACGGGATGTCATTCCACCCTCGAGATGCTGTTAAGATAGCATTCTGGCAAATGTTCTTTATCGCGATTAACCACTTACGGGAAGGAGTTTCACGAGGAGTCCCGAACAGAAAATGAGAAGTTCTTGCCAACGAAAATTTTAGCTTAAACAAAAAAAAATCTATTCGCAGTGTTTCAGAACCTTCCGGTAACGGTGAAAATTGTTAAAAGAAATATGAAAATATCCATACTGATATGAAAATGAACTTGACATAACATTAGTATGACCGGGAATAAACATCTAGCCAATTCTGCCTTTAGTTTAAAAACGCGCAGTCAGTGTCCTAGTTAGCGAGAAGTGTCTTAGATTTAGTGCCGTGTCAACTAAAACTCAGGAGAGAATCGAGCACTACATTTTAGGAAGTTAGAAAATGCTCAATAGCTAAGAATCATAAATTTGTAGTGGGTGAAGCCTTGCGCTGCACCATTAAAGGTAATTATTTTGTGCGTAATCAATTCTAGTAATAATTGAAGAAAACCAACAGCTAGTTGTCGGCTCCATTGTGTGAACACATTGCAGACTAGGATCGACTCTTCAGCAGTGGCGCAAGCATTTCGTATTATCGGCACCAGTATTTCGATTTCACCTGCCACAGACTGAAAACTGTCAGTTTAAATTTAAAATGCCGAGATTGAAAAGAATCTATGCAAAGTTTATCTTCCAAAAGTTGTTTTATTTGATGCTGATGGCAAGTGTTGGTGGATAAATGGATAGATTTCTTTTCCAGAGATTGTTCATCAGGTAATCTCAACTGAGAGTTCCAACGCAGGCAAGGAACAAATTTTTACTTCAATGATACTTGAATGGCCCGTCCTAACTAGTAGTGCGGGCGCCAGCAAATTCTCCATTTTTTGGAGATTTGATGAATAAGCTGTTGCAGCTTCATGGAATCAGGAGGTCAGCCTGGCCAAAGTCTACCCCAGGTCTCGCCACCACAGGCAGTTGCAGTCCTTGTGGATCAGAGGGAGATTTGCCACGATGCGACTTTGATACCAGGAAGGTGGTGGATCCTGGTATTGGTTTACTGTTCGCTAGGCTTCCTGATGGAAACGCCGGATTCCTTCTCAGCTTGGAAGACCCTGCCGAGGGGGCAAATCGCCCTGCTGTACATCGCAGTCTCACACACAGGAAGACCTCCCAGCCACGGCGATACGGTAAACCGTTGGGAAGAACAAATTTTTATCTAAGGAAAATGCACTTTTCAAAAATCTAAGACGTTAGTTTCCAATTATCAATACGTATTCGATGTTTGGTAAAGACATCAATTATGTCGTCATATCTTCCTCATTCTCTTATACTATACCTTTGAAAGAAAATCGATTTCTTGTTGGGTCGATTCAGCAAGTGGTGTTTCATCCTCATCAGATGCATCTTTGTGTTTTATGAGCGCATTTGACGTGTGCTGTTTACACATCGTCGCATTTGTCATGCATTGACATGCCCTACCGTAGCATGTGTTGGACGGAGCGCTCACGAGCTAGGGCGTTTTCACTTGGAATGGTTGAGAGCGTTGGGGAGTGGAGCGAACCAGCAACTTGCTTTTCTG
>MQTX01000042.1:1571062-1586391 GCA_009735665.1 Angiostrongylus cantonensis | reverse complement strand
GCTGTTATTGTTCCGTCTGGGCGTTGGAGTGCAATCATCTTGGTCTTGTAATTGGCGAAGCTTCGGCAGGCTTTGCGAATGCTTTTCCCAGCCTCTGCAGCTTCGACCATTACTGCTGCTCTTCTCTCTTTAGGATCTTCTTTTATCGGCTGTCTGCGTTGTTTCGCAACTTCGGATTTTAGTTCATGGTTGTCTGCAGCTGGAGCGATTCCACGCTGGCGTATCAGCTCGAGTACTTCTGGAGACAGAAGTCTCTTGGTGACCTTCGAACTCTCAGCTTTCATGGCGCTAACGTGAAGATGTTGAATGAGCCGATCGTATTCCTCGTCGATGTTGTCGGCAACGGCATCTTCCCAACAGCCGACTAATGAGTTGAATAAGTCCCAGTTTGTGGTGTTTCTGGGACTTCGGTTTTTGAATTTAGCAACTTTTTCTCATTTCTGTGAGAAATAAAATCTTGCACGAAGGAGACGGTGGTCTGATCCCCTGTAAAATTTTGGGACAACAGCGACATCGGTTAGGCAAGACTTCCTATTTACTATGATGTGGTCTATTTCGTTATGGTACTCTCCATTGGGAGATTCCCACGTCCATCGTTGACGGTGAGGCTTCTGGAATTGCGAGTTACCATGGATGGTCTTTGTCGTCATGATAAACTCAGAGAGCCGTTCATCCTGTTCGTTCCATCCTAATCCGTGGGTCCCAATGTGACGTTCCTCAGACGATCTTCTTGGTCCGATCTATCTGCTATATATATATATATATGCATATATACACACATACATACATATAGATGCATATATAATGCAGAATACTTGCTTACCTGTATTTGAATGGCCCGTCCGCACTGGTCGTGCGGACTCCAGCATAATCTTCATTTTTCGGAGATTTGCTGGTTAAGCCATTGTGGTTCCCTGGAATCCCGAGGAGTCGTAGCCCTTGTGGATCAGAGGAAAACTTACCACCATACGACTTTGATACCAGGATGGTGATGCATTCTGGCATTGGTTTACTCTTAGCAAGGTTTCCTGATGAAAGCGCCGGACTGCTCAGCTTGGAAGACCTTGCCAGGGGATGAATCCCCGCTGTACATCGCAGTCCGACACCCAAGAACAGCTCCCAGCCACGATGAGGCGGTAAACCGTTGGGGAGGTAGTGTAAAATAACATTTTCGAAGTGAAATAATAATATTTTACGTCATCCGTGGGGCCTTATAGCGTGTCGAGCCTCGCGCTAGCAGTTTACTTAATTAAAATAATGCCCAAATATAAGCAGAACTTATAATACGGTTTTAGTGTTTAATGGCATAGTATTATGAGAAATACAACCACAATGGTGCCTAAACATGAGCAAATTTTACTTTTCGAAATCTTGGGTGAATGAGTATGTCTATTTCCCTGCATATCATTTTATCGTTCTTCATTCTTTTACGACAGTCGTCACCAATCTATCGCTTTTAATATGAGCAATATTCTCATATACCAAAAGAAATCATTGAGGAAGAAAAAAACAGGGTCCCATTTGAAAAAATAGTTACTTAAACCCATCAAATTTTATCGTCTTAGGGAAAACATCTGTACTTATATTGGCAATCTACCTCCATTTTCCTCTAAACTATCCATTTCTAGCATATTTGCAAAGTATCCAAATGACAGAACCGAATAGTGCGCGCTGTGGAAATCCTAGTTGAAAGACGAAATGGGTCGTAATTTATTGATGATGGTCTGGTATTGAAACCTTACCATCTGTGGAAACCTTATCTTTTATCGTTTTTTCATAACGATAAATTTGTTTTGAATATTTCTTAACGATGTCATTCAGCTTGCTGACTAAATTGGTGTGTATCATTCTACTACTAGCTAACCTTCCATGTGAGTCTTTTGACTAGCGAATTTCATGGCTTTCATTAACACTTGCTTACTTATACTTGAATGGCCTGTCCTCATTGCTTGTGCAGACCCCGGCATAATCTCCATTTTTCGGATGTTTGCCGGTAAGCCATTGTAGTTTCCTGGAATCCCGAGGCAGCATGGCCAAATTCTGCTCCAAGTCTTTACCGCCACAGGCAGTCACAGCCCTTGTAGATCAGAGGGAGATTTGCCACCAAGCGACTAATTTGATACTAGGACGGTGGTGGTTTCTGGTATTGTTTTACTCTTAGCTGGGCTTTCTAATGGAAATGCTCAACTCCTTCTCAGCTTGGAAGACCTTGCCACGGGATGAATCCCTCCGCTGTACATCGCAGCCGGACACCCGGAACACCTCCCAGCCGCGATGAGACGGTTAGCTGTTAAGAGGGGCTTTCATTAATATTAAGCTCTAAATTGCTGCAACACAATTTTCACGTAAGAACAGTACAGTCCGTTTTTACAGAACAACTTGTATGTTTTTTTAGTTTCTTACATTTTCGCATCTCTTTCTCATGGTCTATATTAGTGTCCGTTACAGTACGGCTACCAAGTAGCCCTAGCATGTGCAAATCTCGTATTGTGCAAAAACGAACCTTCCCTCAAAATGAAAACCTTACCGAATAGGTCTACTCCCCTTCAAATTCTGTCCTACAGTACAGTACTAATTGGGAGTGATACCAGTATTTTCTCAAAAGCATCGTTCATTGAGTATATTGATATGGAGTAATTGTCACATCTAAAGTCTAGCTGAATTTTCACTGACCTTTTTCTAGGCTTTCGGTTTTTAAGATTTTTTTTTAAGATTTTGAAGAATTCGATTTTTAAGGTCGTTAAGAAGCGGAATTTCCTAGCAGTCCTCCACCCTCGCCGATAGCTATATCATTTATTTTTTTTTACCTCCACCGTCAGGAATATGGGGTTTTCGAGAAATTCCTCTACCGTCACAACACAATCACTTTGAGGTATTTCTAGCATAATAATCACCATGCAATGGATTGTGGATATTTTATGGTTCCAAAAAACGACGCTATTTTTTCATAAATCCCACGACCGACTTCCTATTAACCTCGGCATTGATCAAGTAATTCTTAGTATTCTCGTTGAGCAAACGCGAGGTGTTATTTTTACTCTTTATTCACGAATAAGCTGACGTTTCGGAGGATTTCGCCTTCCTCTGAGCCTGGAAATGTCGAGTTGACAGCAATCTATTGGGCCATACACCTCTATAACCAAACAGAGAAGACACTGGACCAGGATTTCAATCACATAGAACACAGCTTTGCACACTCACCCCTTTCTATGAGGTTCCCATGTCGTGTGGAGACCAACCGCACAGAATTCACATGGAAGTGTAATGTGTCCCTCCTATGAGAATAACAGGCTTATATGCTGTCCAGTGTCACGCATAATAATGAAGCATTCTTCCCTGCGGTTTACTTTCGGATTTCTGGAATTAATCCGGAACGCCTCGAGAGTTTTGCGCGCTTGTGTTCTCGATTCCCTTGCGAGGATCGTGACACGTACCTCAAAGTCCTCCCCGCTATGTCTCTGGGTCCTATGCGTGCCTAGTGTAGTATTTGGTTTACGTTTGCCGACTAGGTGTTCTTCTATGCGGACACAGAGCTTCACTTTATCGCCCATCATCTGAGGAGTTTAAAAGTAAATATCGAAAACTGAACCACGAATGGGTTGAAATGGCAAGGGCTGCTGGTTTAAAACCATCAGTTATCTCCCAACTAAGAGTTGACTTACTAACATGTCCCGTCGTTTAGTTGCTTATAAAAACTCGCTCGGGTACAGTTTATCTGATCTCCTGTAAGGCGTGCGGAAACGAATACAGTGGCGAAACGGGCAGACCACTCTGTGTCCGCATAAAAGAACACCTAGTTGGCAAACGTAAGCGAAATACCCCACTAGGCACGCGAAGGACCCAGGAGCATAGCCGGAAGGACTTTAAGGTACGTGTCACAATCCTCGCACGGGAATCGAGAACACATGCGCGCAAAACTCTCAAGGCTTTCTAGATTAATACTAAAAATCCGAAGATGAACCGCATAGAGGAATGCCTCATTATCACGCGTGAAATTGGGCAGCATATAAGACTGTTATTCTGATGGGACGGGGACATTACATTTCCATGTGAACAATGCGCTGTTGGTTTCCACGTAACATATTAAGTGGAAAGCTTATAGAAAGCGGTGATTGTGCAAAGACTCTGTGTTCAATGTGATCGAAATTTTGGTTTAGCATTTTCTCTGCTTGGTTATGGAGGCTTTTTGCCATGCAGATTGTAGTCAACTTGACCTTTCCAGGCTCTCAGGAAGGCGAAATCCGCCGAAACATCAGCTTATTCGTGAAAACAGAATAAAAATAACACCTCGCATTTGCTAAAGAAAAGTTAAAAGAAATATTTTGCTTTTCACAGACCTCGATTGCGGAAATCCTGCTTGGAGGATACTCAACTACCACACTCCTTCGGAATCTTCCACTTTGAGAGTTCCGAACTTCTTCTGTTTCCATGACTGTTCTCAGTTGTGCCTTAATGAAAGCTGACATGTTTACTGTACTGATAAACTGCCTGATAGCATTCCTTACATTAAATTCATCTTCACCAGTCGCAGAGCCTTCATGAACATCGTTTTCAGTCACTTCTATAGACATGATAGATCCCATCGATGGCTTTGATCCTAAAAGAAGTGCATATCGACGTTGACACATAGTGGCAACTTCGTTTGTGGGCTAACTGGAGCTGGTCCGACACTCAAATACATTGCAGACGCCGTGTAATAAGAGTTGATGATTTTTCGGTAAGTAGAGAATTTCGGAAGTTGAGAACTTGGTGGAATTTTGAAAGGCTTTGCTCTATCACACGAAAGGTGTATATGTCATTATCCACTATGTATTGCAATGCTTGCCGACCATCCAAGCACACTGCTATCAGTACGTAGAATTCTGTTTAGCAACTTATTCTGAGTACATTTCAGAATTTTTCATATTCGCCCATTCTATGCGATAAACATGAAAGTGGAGGGTTTGGACTATGGAGGGTTTAATTACTGATTATTAATTTACTGTTTTGTCTTGGAGAGGTGTTCACTGGTGTTGACTTTCTGTATGGAACACACAGTAGACCTGATGAATAAGCTAATCCGAGAAGCAGTTTTAAATTGTTATGTGTAGAGAATAAATTTTTCGACCTAAGTCAGGTTTGACATCTGTGTTGATTACTTAATGCTTGAGCGGCCCGTCCTATGTAGTTGTGCGGGCTCCAGCCTAATCACCATTCTTCGAAGATTTGCTGGCTAAGCCATTGTGGTTCCCTGGAATTCCGAGGACAGCCTGCCCAAAGTCTACTCCAGATCCTCACCACTACAGGCAGTCGCAGCCCTTTTGCATGAGAGAGAGATTTGCCATCATGCGTTTTTGATACCAGGACGGTGGTGTGTCCTGGTATTGGTTTGCTCTTAGCTAGGCTTCCTGATGGAAAACGCCGGACTCCTTCTCAGCTTGGGAGACCCTGCAGCGGAGACGAATACTCCCGCTGTACATCGCAGTCCGACACTCAGGAACACCTCCCAGCCACGATGAAGCGGTAAACCGTTTGGAGGAGTCGTCCAATACACGTTTCTTAAAAGTATATATGAATAATGAATGCTGACTTATTGGTTTAGCATTCTTTTATTTGTTAATTTCTTGTGTCCCTTCCTCATTAAGTCGGTTTTGGAAAAAATCACTAGAGCTGCTAAAATGAAAGGCACATTTCTTTTGAGAAATTAAGAAACTTTTTTCTTGTAAGCAAGCGCTCACATGTGAATTCTATATACAACTCAGCTAAAAATTTAAACGCTCCAAAGATTTCCCCCCCCCCCCCCCCCCCCCTGTACATTGTAGTCCTACACCCAGGAATTTTTCCAAGCCACGATGAGGCGGCGAACTGTTGTGAGGCTCTGTGTGAATACGAAATAAAAGTGCAAAAATGCAAAAAGCATTGTAGTAATTTTATGCTGTAAAGTAAACCCCTGAATGAAGGAGTCGTTGGAATTAATGCGCCTCTGAGATTTTAGCAGCTCTCCTTACTCGTCCTACCCAACGCTGCGAAATTGGGGGCTCTTTCGGGGTCAGGGAATGAGGCCAGTTTTTGTTACTGTGTTTAGCATATTTGATACCCACGTATAGCTTGCTGGGCTCTGAACGTGGGGGCTGGTTATACTCACGCTTAGCTTGCCAGGCTCTCCCAGAGTGGACATGGAGCTTATTTGTTGGAGGCGACTCCTAGCCTCCTCCCATATACTTCCCTGTCACTTAATTGCAGGCTTTTGGCCGAATTGACTCGTAAAATACTGTAGAGTAGAATACTGCATTGTAGAGTATATGTTCAAAATAGCTTGCCACATTTTCTGAGAGCTTGTGGCAGGAGATCACAAATTCAAGACCCGTTAACTGGACGCTCAACAAGTTTTTGACTATTATTTTGGCGAGCATTTAACGACGCATTTAAGTTTGTTAGTTCAAAAAAGGGCGCACATAGTGCAATGGTCGAGATCCGTTCTGCAATACTATGTAATAGACATGGGATCGATTCACCTCCCTGTGTTCACCAAGCCTTCCATCCATCCGGGGCCGCTAAATTGCTATCAGACTTGTCTCAGAGGATAGAAGCGCTCGATACATCGGTAGGTCACCGCGAGTCATTGTTAAGCGCATATACGCATTCGATTACCTTCAACGATGCTCAATGAAGTCGAATGCATGGCGCATCCCTCAGGAGTTGATCAGCGCTGAGAGCTTCATCCTTTTTTAGATTTTAAAATTTGTTGAAAGATTCTGTCCGTGAATATTTTGCTAGAGAATTTAAAAGATATGTACGGTTATCACTTTGTAATGTAAAAAATTTTCAAAAATGTAATGTTCTATCTAGAAAATGTTTTCCAATTTTCCAAAAAAAAGAAACCTTTGTTTAAAGGAAATAGTACTACCTTGAGGCGTTTACAGGTAGATAAAGTTTTAAATACGGCCATACAATTTGCTTCTTTTGTCTTTAACTTGCAAGTCCAACCATTAGTTCTCAAAACTCACTCAGTTTCTCTTCATTATCCCCTAATGCTTCCTTTTGTGTGGAGTGCGCTGTTGAACTGACACGGAGAAGCAACTGATCCATCCGCTGACGGGTGCTTTCACTGATCTTCTTAAAACTCCCAGTTTCAGAGGAGTAACAAAATACCTAAAATGCCAAAAGGAAAACTAGCCTCTTTCTCGTTGGCTTTCTTCTGTAGCTCGTGGAGCTGATGCTCCAGTTCTGCTACTTTCACTTCTGCATCAGACAGAAATCGTTCAAATGGTTCCTCGGAAAGCATGATGTTTTCCTTCATATCTTCCTGCTGCTTTCCCTTTATATTTTTTGCCTTATCCTAGAAGCAATATCCTACTTTTATTTGAGGTCAAAACCAGATGTGAAATACTTCAAATCCATATACATATATTTATCGGACTAAGCAATGGAAGAACGATGTTCATGAGAAACGGATTGGTTTCGTATGCCCCATTCAGACTCAATGGAATGGAAAGAATATCTCTGAATGCTCCAGTTATGTCTATCTAGGGCGGACAATCAATATGATGAACGGCTTTGCTCCAGAACTGAGCAAGAGCGTCGAATATGTAGTGAAGAGAACAAAGGACACCCGACTTCGTGGCCACCTTTTTGACTCAACAGCTCTTCTTGCTCTAACGTATGCGTCAGAAACCTGGTCTCAGCGTAAGCAGGATGAGAGATCACTTAGCGTTATCGAATGCGCAGTCGAAAGGACGATGCTAGGAGTATCTCGTTTCACACAAGTAAGGGATGGAATCCGCAGCTCCGACCTGCGACAACGATCAAAAATCAAAGACGCTGTTCTGTACGCCAAACAGTCGAAGATAAGGTGGGCCGGACATGTAATGCGTATGTTTAACAACCGATGGACAAGAGCTGTTAGTGACTGAATTCCACGGGATGTCAAACGTACTGCAGGAAGACCACCGACTCGATGGTCAGAGTTGTTCACGAAGAGCTTAGAAGAAAGATATGATGCTCGACGAGTCCATAGAGCGAGCGGAACCCACTGGGTTACTCTTGCACGCGACAGGAAAAAATGAAAGGTTTATTGGTGCACGCGTGAGTCATTCGACGGTCAACGGGACTACTGGTGATACAGGTGAAGCAATGGAATATTCACCAAGAAGAGTTTTATGCAGAATGAGTGAGGAATTGAACGGAGAGGGAGGGTGCTTTGACAGAAAATCGTGTGAATTAATCGAAAACTTACCTTCGAAGGTTGCCCGTTCGGAACAGTTCTTGAAGAGTCATTAGCTAGAAAACGATTTCTTAACTATAAAAGAGGTCCTACACTTGTTAATTTGTTGTAATTTATAATAGCATGCCAGCTTGAGTTCCTCCATTGGTTTCAGTAGAAGAATTCTCTCGAGTTTTCTCGAGTTCATAGGCAGTAAGAGACAGTAAAGGTGAAATGCTTGGCAGAAGCCAATGATTTTCCATGTGTTCACGATAGAAATTCTCCTAAAATATGTGAATTTGGGTTGAAAAAATGTTGAACTTGAAGCAAGGGTGGGCTTTCAGTACTTTACCTTTAATTTGTCAATGGCATCCAGTAGTTGCATTCCAGTCAATCCTTCGACTCGAATTTGATCCTGAAGAATTATTCTCTTTTTATGTATGGTTGACCGTAAAGTCCTGTGACTCATTCAGCTTTCATTTATTTTTCTTCCTTGAAAATAACTGCCAGCACTGCTTAATTCGACCGAATCCTAACACCTGGTTGCAGCCCTCAATAATACCTTTTCATTTTGTCAGGCTTACCTACGCAAGAAAACTTTGCTTCCAGATGTGTATCGCGTCTTTTGGCGAGTGTCAATGTCTACAATTGTCTTTTTCTCTCTCACCACTGAAACTGGGTTTGAATGAACTCCTAATCGAAGCTCCTAACCGAGGCTAAAAGTTGGTTGTTACAGGCGAAACATAGGTGTAGTTGACGAAACTCAAAGGAATGGTTTATTACGAGGTTCTTCCCGTCATTACCACATTGATTACAATCGTACACTCAACGTTGTTTGATGTAGGACAGTGAAAACTTCTGTATGTATGTTTTCCTCTTATACAATAATGCTCGTCGGTACACTCTGAAACTGAGTCTCAGAAACTCGTCACAGAGCAAAGACTGTGTTCAATGTGATCGAAATTTTGGTTTAGCATTTTCTCTGTTTGGTTATGGAGGCGTTTTGCCATGTAGATTGTAGTCAACTTGACCTTTCCAGGCTCTCAGGAAGGCGAAATCCGCCGAAACATCAGCTTATTCGTGAATACAGAATAAAAATAACACCTCGCGTTTGATCAACAAGAATATGAAGAATTGCTATTTTTTCAAACCGTTTTATTCAAATCTGTTCAGATTGCAGCTAACATTTGCAATACTAAATTTTAAGGAGGAGAAGGTTTGATCGATATGTGAATTTCAGTACCTTTACTTTTATAGAATTCGCTCAAGCCCTAGACGGTGTGAGATTTTGTTAGAGCCTGATTATGTAAAATGTGCAAACACTATACTATTGTCTTTAGTTTGCACCTAGTAGAATTTCATGACGATTTCGTATTTGAGTGTACGTCTTCCCGTTTTGTAGGAGATGACATCCGACTTTGTTCAAGTGAACGGCATTAAGCTGTTCACCAATGTAGGGCTGTGGCCGTACAATGACGATAGAGTTCGCTTGTGGAGCGGTTCCATTCGTATCGACGCTACTCACGCCGGTAATATCTTAATTTCGTTAACTAAACAAGATTACGTTCGGATTGTGAATATTCCACTTTTCGCTCACTCGGTGACTGACTTTTCTGTGGGAATGGAAGAATCCCAATTTTTAGTTGCACTACGCCTGAAAATCTTAACAGCTTCAGCTTGTTTTGGGAGCGTTTTCTAATGTGGTACAAAAATGCTATTGTGTTTCATTCCTCCCAATGGAGAGTACCATAACGAAATAGACCACATCATAGTAAATAGGAAGTTTTGTCTAACCGATGTCGCTGTTGTCCCAAAATTTTACACGGGATCAGCCACCGTCTCCTTGGTGCAAGATTTTATTTCTCACGGAAAGGAGAGAAAGCCGTTAATTCAAAAACCGAACTCGCAGAACCACCACAAACTGGGACTTATTCAACTCATAAATCGGCTGTTGGGAAAATGCCGTTGTTGACAACATCGACAAGGAACACGATCGGCTCATTGAACATCTTCACGTTAGCGCCATGAAAGCTGAGAGTTCGAAGGTCACCAAGAGACGTCTGTCTCCAGAAACTCTCGAGCTAATACGCCAGCGTGGAATCGCACGAGCTGCATGCAACCGCGAACTAACGTCGGAGCTTGCGAAACAATGCTGACAGGCGATAGAAGGAGATCTTAAAGAGAGAAGAGCAGCATTAATGGTCGAAGCTGAACAGGCTGAGAAAAGCATTCGCAAAGCCCGCCGAAGCTTCACCAATTACAAGACCAAGATGATTGCACTCCGACGCCCAGACGGAACAATAACAGCGTCCAGAAAGGCAATGGAGAAAATCATCCACCATTACTACTCAGATCGAATCGATAGCCACGTCCACGTCTCGTCTTATGAAATAAAAGAGGATCGATATGCTGTTCCACTGGTTCTCCCTTCCTAAATCCGATATGCCATTTCGTCGGTGAAAAATCGAACAACACCAGGTCCGGACAGGATAAGATCAGAACATCTGAAGAACCTTCCGCCAGTCCTCGTATGCACACTGGCTCGGCTCTTCACACGATACCTGTCTGAATGCAAGGTCCCTACTCAGTGGAAGACCAGCAAGAGCGTGTTATTGTTCAAGAAGGGCGACCTGAACGATATAGGCAACTATCGCCCGATCTGCTTGCTGTCTGTTGTCTACAAACTTTTCACCCGAGTCATCCTAAAGAGGATTGACAAAACACTGGACGAAGGACAGCCATGCCGGCAAGCAGGGTTTTGAAAAGGATTTAATACGATGGACCACATTCACATGATAACAAGGCTCATTGAAGTATCGCGAGTGTACGAAAGACCGCTCTGTCTCACTTTCATCGACTTAGAGAAGGCTTTTGATTCAATTGAGGTAGAAGAAGTCATGGAAGCCCTTGGTAGTCAAGGAGTCCCTACTCAGTACGTAAAGATTTTTCGTGAGCTGTACAAAAATTTCACCATTATACAACGATATTAACGTTGACGTCGAAAGAGTAGTTAGGCGAGGCGATACCATGTCGCTCAAATTATTTACCGCCACCCTCTACAACGTCATGCGAAGATTGGAATGGGATAATATGGGAGTGAAAATGGATGGTTGGCAGATACATCACTTTCGCTTTGCTGATGATATCGTTCTTATAACATCAGATAGCCAAGCGGAACGAATGCTTGCGGACTTTGATAAAGCGTGGGGAAAGATTGGTCTTTGAATAAACCTAAAGAAAACGATGTTCATGAAGAACGGATTGGTTTCGTTTGCCCCATTCACGCTCAACGGAACGAGTATTTTCGAATGCTCCACATATGTCTATCTAGGTCGGGAAATCAATACGACGAACGACATAGCTCCAGAGCTGAGCAGGAGGAAACGAGCGGCTTGGGGAGCATCTCAAGAGCATCGAGGATGTAGTGAAGAGAACAAAGAACAACCGACTCCGTGCCCACCTTTTCGACTCAACGGTGCTTCCTGCCCTAAGGTATGCGTCAGAAACTTGGTCGCTACGTAAGCAGGATGAAAGGTCACTCAGCGTTATCGAGCGCTCAGTCGAAAGGACGATGCTAGGAGTATCCCGTTTCACACAAGTAAGGGATGGGATCCGATGCTCCGACCTACGTCAACGATTGAAAATCGAAGATGCCGTTTTATACGCCAAACAGTCGAAGTTAAGGTGGGCCGGCCACGTAATACATATGAATGATAACCAATGGACAAGGGTTGTTAGTGACTGGATTCCTCGAGATGTCAAACATACTGCAGGAAGACCACCGACCCGATGGTCAGAGTTCTTCACGAGAAGCCCAGAGGAAAGCTTTGATGCTCGACGAGTCCCTAAAGCGAGCAGAACCCACTGGGCTACTCTTGCACGCGGCAAGGAAAAATGGAGGATTTACTGGCGCCCGCTCGAGTAACTCGATGATGAGCGGGACTGCAGGTGATACAGGTGATACATCCAACACATAAATACATATATATATATATATAAATTTATGTGTTGGATATAAGTCTGAATATTAGAAGTGACGACAGTATAATGCCTTGTCGAAGAAACATGACTTAGGATGTAAACAAAATATAGGAATCCAAACATTTCATGAGCATCATTGTAGCTTAAAGTTCCGGAACCAGCAATTGGTACAGCCATAATGACGGTTATCATTGACAACATACCTACTGAACTCAGCTTATACAAACTTGGTGGAGCAGAAGAGTTGTTTTTTGGGACAGGAGGACCAAGTTTGCTCAGTAAATATTGTTCTGTTACACACTTCATGTGATTGAGTTATTTCATTACAGAGAAGCTTGTCATTCTGAAAAGAAGTCAAAAGAAGACTCTGTGGGAAAACTTTGATGAGCATCGGAGAGCTTTCGAAGCTGTGTCGTCACATATTAAGCCTATATTCCAGAATGCTCCGAATGGGCTAAGTGCATATGTACTGGTAGGTGTGCATATGTTTTTCACTGAGACTTCTTGTTTTCAAGACAACATTTCTCAGAATTCGTCAACGAGGACGTCAAGGTGGCAGCTACTGAACCAAATTATTTATCCTGTAGTGTTGGAACTATTGCAAGAACTGGGAGATGTGGCTAAGGAAGAAACGAAAACGATCAAAAATCACGCGGTCGGTTCCAAGTGGCCGTCGAGGAACGTGGAAGCAAGCGATGTCACTGAGATGGTGCTGCTTCGTCTGTCGAAGAAACTACAGGAAGAATATAAGAATAGCAATTCCACACCAGATGAATTAACTCAGAGCCTCTGAGGAGTTAACAGCAATAAGAAATTTCGTCAATTAAATCCTCAGTGTTGATTTTTATATACTGTCTATTA
Organism: Angiostrongylus cantonensis; assembly: GCA_009735665.1. NCBI lineage: Eukaryota > Metazoa > Nematoda > Chromadorea > Rhabditida > Metastrongylidae > Angiostrongylus > Angiostrongylus cantonensis. The sequence goes on along the minus strand of MQTX01000042.1, from coordinate 1,573,367 downwards.
TTTTTTCTTCCATGGCAGGGTGAAAAGATGAAAAAGCTCGGTGTTGATCAATCCCTTACGGTTGAGCCATACATTCGACTTCATTAAGCATCATTAGAGGTGATTGAATGCACACCTGACCTTTACAATGAATCGCGGTGGTCAATCGATGTATCAAGCCAGCGCTGCTATCCTCCCAGGCAAGTATGGCACCAATTTGCCTACCCCGGAGGGATGGAAGGCTTGGTGGGCAAGGCGCGCGGAGATCGATCCCATGGGAATTGCAGGACGCCTCGGATCACTGCTCCATATGCGGCTATGGCAGGGTACTATGTGAAATACAACCACGAAAGTACTGAGATGTGAGCAAAACTCCTAGCCTCGGCTTCGCGTCGAAATCGTGATTACCCTTTCTGAGTTTTATACTCAGATCATTCGAGTTGACTTTTGATTGCTAATAGCACCGTTAGGATAAATAACCGGCTGAGAGAAAGGCAGAGCAGGTGCCTTGGTGGGATAACACGTGAGCTTCTGGAAAATCCTCAGTTTCTAAAATTGAATATAGAACAGTGGCTAAAGGAAAAATCTGCTAAAAGTGGAGCACATCGCCTGAGGTATAGAAAAAATTCCACGAGAGAGAAAAATCGTTGATGTATGTTGCTAATTGCTTAGAATTTGATGAATCTTTTGAGGAGAGAATTAGAAAAGTGTTCTTAAGATAATGGATTGTGCCTTCTGACGACGGAGACGCTCTCATTCATGAATTTTTGCTCTCACAATCCGAAATTAAATCACCTATATCACCTGTATCACCTGTAGTCCCCTTGATCGTCGAGTGACTCGAGCGGGCGCCAGTAAATCCTCCATTTTTTCCTATCGCGTGCAAGAGTAGCCCAATGGGTTCTCCTCGCTTTAGGGACTCGTCGAGCATCATATCTTTCTTCTCGGCTTTTCGTGAAAAACTCTGACCATCGGGTCGGTGGTCTTCCTGCAGCACGTTTGACATTCCGAGGAAATCAGTCACTTACGGCTCTTGTCCATCGGATATCATTCATACGCATTACGTGTCCGGCCCACCTTATCTTCGACTGTTTGGCGTATAGAACGGCATCTTCGATTTTTGATCGTTGACGAAGATCGGAGCTTCGGATCCCATCCCTTACTTGTGTGAAACGGGATACTCCTAGCATCATCCTTTCGACTGCGCATTCGATAACTCTGAGTGATCATTCATCCTGCTTACGTAGCGACCAGGTTTCTGACGCATACGTTAAGGCAGGAAGAACCGTTGAGTCGAACAGCTGGGCATGGAGACGGGTGTTCTTTGTTCTCTTCACTACATCCTCGATGCTCTTGAAAGCTCCCCAAGCCGCTTGTTTCCTTCTGCTCAGGTCTGGAGCTAAGTCGTTCACCATATTGATTTCTCGACCTAGATAGAGTTAACTGGAGCATTCGGAGATATTCTTTCCGTTGAGCGTGAATGGGGCAAACATGACCAATCTCTTCGTCATGAACATCGTTTTCTTGAGATTTAGTCGAAGACCAATCTTTCCACACGCTTTATCAAAGTCTGCAAGCATGCGTTCCGCTTGGCTAATGTCTGGTGTTATAAGAACGAAATCATCAGCAAAACGAAGGTGATGTATCTGCCGACCATCGATTTTCACTCCCATATTATCCCATTCCAATGTTCGCATGACGTTCTGGAGGGTGGTCAACGTTAATATCGTTGTAGAATGGAGAAATTATGGTTGTGAAATTTTTGTACAGCTCAAGAAGAATCTTTATGTACTGAGAAGGGACTCCTTGATTACCAAGGGCTTCCATGACTGCTTCTATCTCAATTGAATCAAAGGCCTTCTCTAAGTCGATGGAATTGAGAGAGAGCGGTCTTTTGTACTCTCGCGATACTTCAGTAAGCCTTGTTAACGTGTGAATGTGGTCCATTGTACTAAATCCTTTTCGAAACCCTGCTTGCTCGCACGGCTGTCTTTCGTCCAGTGTTCTGTCAATCCTGTTCAGGATGACTGGAGTAAAAGGTTTGTAGACGACAAACAGCAAGCAAGCAGATTGGGCGATAGTTGCCTATATCGTGTAGGTCGCTCTTCTTGAACAACAACACGTTCTTGCTGTTCTTCCACTGAGTAGGGACCTTGCATTCAGACAGGTAACGTATGAAGAGGCGAGCCAGTGTGCTTACGAGAACTGGAGAGAGGTTCTTCAGATGTTCTGATCTTATCCTGCGCGGACCTGGTGCTGTTCGATTTTTCACCGACGAAATGACATGTCGGATTTCGGAAGGGAGAACCGGTGGAACAGCATATCC